>APFE031707405.1:144183-203633 GCA_000404065.3 Pinus taeda | reverse complement strand
TGACTCGGTTGAATTATACCAGCCTCTAGCATTTCTACAACCATACGTTCAATTTCACTCTTTTGGGCATAGGGATATCTGTACCGCCTGATGTTTGGAGAACACTTCCTGGAATCAGATGAATAGCATGATCATGATCACGAATAGGTGGGAGACCTTTGAGAGTCTCAAATACCTTGGAATGATTGTCCAAGACTATTTGGAGATCTGGAAAAATAGATGATTCCAATGTGGAAACATCTAGCGAACATAATTGTGCAATTACACCTCTTTGCTCCTTTTTTAGAAGCTTTGTCATACCATTAGAGCTGATTATCTTTCCTGGTTTCCCTGCAATACCCCTTAATTCAACTTCCTTTCCTTCCGTAAAAAATTTGATGAAAAGTTCTTGAAAATTAAAAGCTATTGTACCCAAGGATTGTAGCCATTGGACTCCTAGTACAACATCAGCACCTCCCATTGGAATGGAAAGCATTGGGCTAGTCAATACATATTCTCCCATGGATAGCTTGATATTATGGCACTTTCCAGAGAAATTTATTGTTCCTCCATTTGCAATCATCACTTGACACTCTGGTGCTGGATATAGGAAGCAATTCAATTCTTTTGCTACCTTACAATGAATAAAATTGTGGGTGCTTCCTGAATCAATCAAAACTATTACCTTTTTCTTCTTGATTTGTCCTTTATCTTGATGGTTTGAGGAGTGGTAATTCCCACCAATGCATTACAAGATATGGTCAGATTTATTTGTTCTTCATCTAGGCTTTGTTCCTGGAGTATATCCTCTTCTTTTGACCTTTCTTGCTCCTTTTCTTCTTCCTCTTCACAATCTATGTAGAATTATTTCTCCTCAGCACACTTATGACCTTTAGTGTATTTGCTATCACAACTGTAACAAATCCCTTTTGCTCTTTTTTCTTCCAATTGTTGTGGTGTAACCCTTGTAGGTTGTGGAAGGCTAGGAGAAACAACACTTCCATCTTTATAGGTGTGAAGGGTATGCTTCGGTTGCCATAATTTTGCTTTCCATTTTTCTTGCTAACCTGAATGCCTTCTCTAATGAATCAGGTTCCCAAAGACGAACATCATGTTGGATATTATCCTTTAACGACCCTATGAACACATCAATCCTATGCTCCTCTGGAATATCTTTTACCCTTATGTTCAATTTTTGGAACTCCTCAATGTGCTCCATTATTGAACCCTTTTGTTTAAGACTTATGAATTGGCTAAAAAAAGTGTTTCTTTTTGTATCCTCATAATGTGCCATCAATTCTTTCGTAAAAATTTCCCAAGTGATAAATTGTTTACAAGAGCAAAGCCATTGATACCATACAAACGGATTTGGTTCCAAATATAAAGTTGCCATACTTACTTTTTGTGTGTTTTGCACATTATTGAGATCGAAAAATTGCTCCATCTGTAATATCCATGTTGCGGGATCCTTGCCATCAAACTTCCTCATATCGATTTTGGAATATGGTGGGTCTTCGATCCAACATTAGAGTCTATGGAATCATGATTAACATTTCTTTTTTTCTCATCATGAGTTTCCTTTACTACCCTTTCACCATTAGTGACCATTTCTTGTAGCAACTTATTCAAATTTATCTTTAATTTTTCCATCTTATCATCCATGCCATCCATTTTAGCATCCATGCCATTCATCTTAGCGTCCATGCCATCCATACTAGCTTCTACGCCTTTTTTAAAACAATCCATCTTAGTTTCTACACCTTTCTTTAAACCATCCATCTTAGCTTCTACATCTTTCTTTAAACCATCCATCTTAGATTCTGTTACTTTTTGTGCAAGTGACACTTGTTGCACTTGGTCCCATAAATTTGATATATCATGTTGCATTTCTTCCTCTTCTTCATGAGTCATGCTAGCGCTTTTAGGTTGCTTACTAGGTGTTTGCATTTTCTTTCCTCGGGGCATCAATTACTGATAATAATGCTTTGCTATGCCCTTTGAATTCTTTCAAACTAATTTTTCAAACCAAGCTTATGCAAAAATAAAAAAATAAAAACTACACCTTTTTTCATTTTGTAGGAGCTTGATATTGAATCTGATGTATCTCTGTAATTTCGGATCATCCAGTTCTAAAATTGTGACTTGTAGTAGCCCTCTACGTCCTCTTTCCAATGCCACCAATCTGATCCAAATTGGATTCTTCAAGGAAGAGTTTTGCACAATCTCCCAAGATGACCTGATTATAGACCTTTCCAGAAGAGCAAACTTGTATGAAGTGCCACGTGTCATTGTTTTGGCCTTTGGCTCTGAAAAATATATACAAGAAACTACAGTTCGTCCTCTTTTTGTACCTTACAAAATTTCAATCCGATGCTTAGAGAGAAAGTTATGACGATTTTCCCCAGGTCGCCTGTTTGGAATGTAATTTAGGAGTCTTAAAAAAAACCAACTTCCTCAGATCATATATCCACAAATATAGCACGAAAAGCTCTAAAATTCAGACCCGAGGTTCAGTGTGATTTCATCTCAAATGGTTTTTTTTTTTGCTCCTGAAACGTCGCAGAAAAAAAAATTTATAGCGAAAATTCCACGATGACCTATTTGGAGCAGCGAAACCCTAGAATCCAAAGCTCTGATACCAAATGTTATGAAACTAGTTCACAAAAAGGTAGAAAAGATAGTTGAATGTCTTAGAATTCAGCCTCTTCGAAGGGGCAACCTCCTTTACATTACACAAAAGAAAAATTCTTGGATGATTCAAATGACAAAACCTCTTTTCTATATATAGGAATCTAAGGGGTCACAATATAACCAAGCTGACCTAACAATAATAATATAAAAGCACAAAAATAACAATAGAGGGATTCTATGGAGCACAGTAATAATAATATGGGGACAATAGGGGCACAACAATATTAATAAGGGATACAACTACAATATTAATGGGGGCATCACTAGTATTATAGGGACCTAACAGTAATTACTGGGATAGATAAGATTATGCATTTCTATATGCATATTGTGGGTAATGCGGGTTTTTCCTTGCATCAGAGTCGTATCAAAGCTAGTTAAAGCTCTTTTTAATTAAAGCAGAATTGTGTAGAATATAAGTGTGATTGCAAAAGAAAGAGGAGATCAGGTTATTTGAATCTGATAAGTAGAAGGCATGAGATAAGATGAGATTAAGTGATACTCTTAAGAAGAGAATGCACAAGCATAAAGAAAACTCAGTGATGTTTGTTTTCTTAAGGAAAATGGAGGTTCACTCAAATGTGAAGAATGGATGGACACTGCTTGTGAAGCCATGTAGTGGCAGTGAACCTAAAGAATCCAATTGAAGGTTAGACAGAGAGGATAAGAGTGTTCTCAGAAGGAAGTTGAGAAGCAAGCTTTTGGAAGCTTGGAAATGATCTTTGGTTTGAATATCATTGATACACAGGGGACAACAAAGGAAGGTGAGAAGACTGCAACAACTTAGAGCAAAGAGTGCTCAATTAGTTCCAGAGGAAAGAACCAGAGAAATGCTAAAATACTGAGCTCAGAGGAGAGAAGCTTAGTGAGGCATGTGTAGCGAGAAGGAGATTTGTTACTGTAGAGGTATTGTTGCAACTCACAAAGACAATTCCATAAAGGATGTGGGTATAATTGCTAAGGGATGAAGAAAGCTGATAAGACTTTCTGAGTGAAAGAAGAGGTGGTCAGAACCTAATATTTCATTTGTAATTGAAGTACAAGAGGACAGTTGTGTTTTTAAAAGGTGCAGATGAGTTGAAGCCTAGAAGGAGTAGAGAGAAGTGCTCAAAGAGGTTCCATAAAATAGAGAACCAAGAGCTTGCCAAAAGACCAAGTACAGAGGAAAGCTTGGTGAGGTAAGTGGCAGTAGGGAGGACTTGTTGTTGCAGAGGCTTTAATGCAGCTCATAGTAAGTGAGTGAGGAACTCATGAAGATGGAGAAGAAGATGACTACTGATAGTCATAACAGAGATAACAGAGGTTCTAAGGAAGACCACAGTAGAAGAAAAGTGAAGAAGTAGGATGCCAAGGTAAATGACAAGAGGATGAGTCAAGAGGAACGTGACAAGGAGATTGTAGAGTTAAAAGAACAACTCGATGCATTAAGAAGGATATTGGAGGAAAGCCAGAGATTAGGTTGGGTCTTGAAGAAAAAGGCAATGAAATGGTCTAAGTTACAGAGAAGGCTATGGCAGAGACAAGTAAAGAGCCTGGTGGAAGAACTCAGAGAAGCTGAGTTGAGAATGGAAGTTTCCATTTGTGGAACAGAACAGAGTGAAGTTCTAGGTGAAGATGAAGACTGGAGATCTGTGGAAGATATTATGAATCATATGAAGGATTTAGAATAGCAAGGAGATATGATGACTGAAGCATCAAGTGAGACCACAAGGTCTTATGTTTTTAAAACTGATAGTTTGTGTATGATTGCAGGTATTGCAGGAGAAAAGAAACCTTTTGAAGATGTCTTCATAATAGAGGAAGATCTAGAAGTAAAAGGTAACCAGCAGAAAATTAAAGGAAAATTTAAAGAAGAAACTATGTTAGTTGAGAACATAGTAAAGGATCATCATTCCATCATAATGATAGGCATAGTGGAGATAACTAGGGAAACTGTTGAGGCAGTCAACAAAGAAAAATGACTAAACTCTCATCAAAGGATCAGTGAATGGGAGACAGAATTGGAGCCTAGAGAAATGGCTGAAAGCACCAGTAGGGAAGAAAGAACCTGATGAAGATTGAAAAGGATATGCAAGAGAGGAAGAGGAAAGAGTCCATCACAGAAGGGAGATGGAAAAACAAAGAGATATCATTGAAAAAGATGGTATGGAGAAGAGACTAGCTGATAGTCTCATGAATTCTTTTAGGAATTCAAATCAGCATATTGATGTGCTGATAAAGGAGGAGAAATCAGAGCAGCATATTGATGTGTTGCCAGAGAAGGAGAAGGTAATGAGGCCTTATATTTTTAATTCTGATAATTGTTTTATGATTACAGGATTTGTTGAAAATGAGACAGACATGTTTCAAATTGAAGAGTCAGTTTTAGAACTGAAGAATACTAGAAGTTGCCAGGACAGAAATATTGATGAGGAAAAAGAAAAGCATGAAGATACTATGCTTGAAGAAGTTAAACTGATTGTTAGAATCAATCAAGAAAGTGAAAGACAATTACTGAGGATTGTTAAGGAAGAAGAAGGAAAATATGTTGGAACTGATGAATAACATAATGATGTATTTGAGGGAAATCAAGTACAAGGGAAATTGGAGGACAATTTACTTTTTGAAAGTAAATTTATAGATATTGAACAGAGGTTGTTTGGATAGAAACAAGAGGGTAAAGATGAAAGGGCAGTAGTAAGGATCCAACAACTTCAAAGAGAAAACAGTGAACAACAGTTTGAAGATGATTGGACAGAGTACAACAACAATTGGCAAAGTAATTATCAGTCAAAGGATAAATTGGACATAGAGATTGAAAGAATAAGAAGATTGATGATGAAGGTGCCTAAGAAGAAAACAATAGTAAGAAGACCAAGGAGCAGCAAAAAGAGAAAGACGACAACAAACTATGAAATCATAGCTAATGAAGAAAAGCAACATAAAGTGTGGAAACCTGGAGAACAACAACAAACAACATCAACAACCAAAGGCAAATTACAAAACAAAGTATGGGATCTAGGGAGACAAAGGACAAAAGCACATGATTAGGAGATCATGATTATTTTAACCTTGGGAGTCTGATGCAGGAGCATTCAACTCAACAATTTCATCATAGTCTAGTTAACTTAGGGGTCTTTTGTTTTCAAGGAAGTTGGATTCCTATGTATGTAATCATTAATGTTTTGAGTGATTAGAATAGGAATTAATTAGATAAGTGTGAGGATATTTGTAAATGGTCTCAAGTGTAGGAGAACATGAGTGATTAATGATGATGAGAGAGTTGGAAATCAATTGTAACTCTTATAGGTCTCATGATTCGAGGAGCTAGAGAGGACTCTTAGTGATAAGTAGGAGTTAAAAGTGGATTTAGAAGAATTTCAAGAGTTAGTTCAACAAATTAAGGATTTGAATTAGAATTAGTTCAACAGAACCTTTTTGTATAAAGGTAAGCCTAAAAGGCGAGAGCAAGTTAGTTAGTCAGTAGTTAGAGAGTAATTAGAAGAGTCAGTCAGTCAAACTGTAAGCCTACAAGCAAGAGAAGAAAGGCCACTAATCAGAAAATTAGGCCAGGGAGAAAGACTCTCGTGTAAATACTCGTTTATTAATACAAACAACTCGATTCAGAGTTTGTACAATGTGTACTGTGTAATTGAATTATAATCTATGTGTGGCTAGAGTGATTTTGCATAACTTATGTTGTAGGTGCAGAACAAAGACGAAATACAGAGAAGCGTAACAGAACAACTTCCAACTGCGGTTGGGTAGAAGTTGTTGAGGTAGCTCCACAGTTGCGATTGTGGGTAGAGTTGTCTTAGAGATAACAGTTCCAGCAAAAGGAGTGTTGGGTAGAATTGTTATTCAACAAGAGGTTTGAGGAGAGAACCATAGAACTTGTGTTACGACTTTGTACACATGGACAATACAGAAGAGAGCCTTTAGTGTTATAGTGAAGGTGAAAGAGCATAAATGCGCGAGTGGAATTAAGTTAAGGAGAGAGTTGTGGCGGAACAGCGAAGAACTGAAACCCTGAAGAAAGCTGAGTCCATAGAAGGACATTGAAGAAACGGCACAAACCCAAAGTAAAGAGTAGCGGAGGTAGGAAAGAACAAATTCCTTTGATTATAGTTGAAGTCCCATAGTAAATCTTGAGCGTCGATCACCAAAGTCAATGTTTACATCATAGTCAATTGTGGGTTTAAGCTGATTGATAACCTGTGTGCTAGTTGAAGGGCTGCAGATCATAGGATTTAAGAGCCTTGTCATCCAACGGATATCGGGCCGTAAAGAGATCGAGCGTTAACTATAAGGGCGGACCTGAACTTTTATAGATTGAGGACTTATAATTCTCATCGGGTCCAAAAAGGCGTTAAATGTCATGTAAATGGTCCACTCGATATCATTGTGGACCATCAGATCAAGCGAATCTTGATCAACGGTTATAAAGCGTCTGGCAAGTCTGTTGATTGGGAAGAAGTACAAACGTTGGATCAAGGGTGAGACCAACGGTGGAGATTGAAGCGAAAAAAAATTGGAAAAGGCAGACCCGAAGAGGTTATAGGCGCGGCTTTAGATATATTTGATGTCCGGTTGTGTTGTCGCACGTTGCTTGCGAAAGACGATGGAAGCACATGTTGATGTGTTGCGATATTGCGAGAGCCATTGATCTGATGAATGAAATCAACAGTGGGGAAAGGCAATCACATATCACAAGTCGGGAGTTCTGAAGGCATGATCTATTGAGTTGAAAGGTTTCGTGATAAAAGAGGAGTTGGCTTATAGAATGGGTTTGGTTAGTATGCGTGGTTAAAGGATTAACCAAGGTTGCCATAAAGGATGAAAGGTTGAGTTATAAAGTTCCGACAGAAATATTGATGAAGGGTTAGACTATGGAAAGTCTAATCAAATGTTTCCGCATGAAGGTTAATTGAAGGGGCCTTAACCTTAGCTTATGAAGGTTTGACTAGGCGGGTCATAGTAATTCCTGGGACAGATAAGATTATGCATTTCTATATGCATAATGTGGGTAATTAGCCTGCGCCAAAATTCCTAGGACAAATAAGATTATGCATTTCTATATGCATACTGTGGGTAATGCGGGTTTAGCCTGCATCATCACTCGCCCATCTTCCATGATCCTATGTTTGAAGGTGGGCCTCCCGAACCTAAAGGTATGCCTTGTCATTTGGTAATTGAGTATTGTAGTTTGCTTATCATGGACACTTCTAGGCATGGATTAATGGGGGGATTCAGTGGAAATAATGGGCTAGGTATGTGCTCTTGTCCCCTAGACCCCTTTTGGACACTAACATTGAATTCTAGTCCTGTGGGATCTCTGTTATTGACGATTTGGCTTTAGGGATGATATTTCACGAGAAACCCCGATTTGGTTGCGTGTTCCGGCTCCCATATCCACTTATGTTACTCAATTTCCACTCATTATTACTACATTCATCATTTCTCCCACCTGGGTCCACATTCCTCGATTGGGTCCACATAGGGTTGGCTCACCCCTTTCCCTTACCCACACCTTGGGTCAGGCCTGGAACGATGCCCCGAAGGTTGATGCAGCTAAAAGAAAGATAAATACATATTTGGCCACATTCAGTAGGAAAATGTACCACAAAATGAAAAATATGGTTGGGACAAACACATTTAGCACGTGGGCAAAAGCTAATACATGATCTCTACCCCATCATCATGGCCATCACCCTGGTTCCTATAGGTACTATGAGCCTCCTTCATCATATAGGAACCCATGATTGTCCCAACCCCTGGTGGGCAAGGAACCACCCTACCTTAAAAGGGGGTATTCACTTCTATATCTTATGCATCATGCTCTTATCCCTTGAGTCCTGAGCAGTTAATCAAAGAAAATCATAAAAACGCAAAATGCATATAAAGAAGGGTGGAAATATCAAGGTCGAGACACCTCATGTACCACTATTTCTCCCTCCTATACATTATAAACCCAAGTGTGGGATTCCCTTTTATTAGCTACCCTTGTACCCCAACATGTGGCTCAGGGCTACCCCTTCTCATCCCCTACTTCATTCACCAATCTGTCAAAAGCCACCTCCTTTTGAAGGATGTACCTTAAACATATTATCCCATTTAGAAGTAGAAACCACCTAATAGGATACTTGGTTAACCCCATTTGGAGTTTAAGAGACATTGACACATCCTGAAGCCCATTCTAGAAGGGCAAGCCATTATGAAGTCCCCACCTATGGTCCATGGTTGGTAAGCTCATTTACTCGACTTTTCTAATGACTTGTTGTATTGGAAGTCTAGGGGACACATTGGATCTTACGCAGGATTGCAGATGGTCTCCATCTTGGGTTTAGTCTCCTTATATGAGGTCCTAATCCTCTAGAGGGATACATTGGCACATGTAGGGCATGTGTTGAGAGCCATGGGCCTCCACATCAGTAAACAATACTCCATGGATCCCCGAGGATGTTCATATATTGCTCAAGATTCACCTATTGGGTGAGGAAGATGCACCTCATTCACCTTTGCCCATCCAACCCCACAGATGTACCATACACTTGGCATCTGACCCAAGACCTATAGGATGATGTGGCATCACCTAAACCATCATCAAAACCCTTGTAGATGATCCACATGAATCTTTGCCTCATTTGGATACCCATGAGGTTATTATTGTGCCCCCACACCCACTAGGAGTACCACGGGTTTATTATTTGGAGAACAAGGGGCCAACCCCTTGTCCATTACTTTTGAGGGTCCTATTCTACAATATGGCACCTATGGACCTCATCATGCCCCTTGGAGGGCCCTACAACATGTATTATTCATCATCTAGCCTATTAAGAGGCTTATTCTTTCATTTGTGAGCTAGTTTGGTGGTCTTGTTACCAAAACTTAAATTATTAGTACATTATTTTATTTTTGGGGCTTATGTAGGCCAAGGAGACTAATTCGAACTCCTCATTAGTGTATAAATACAGGTAATATGAGTTCATTTTCTCATCATCAGTTTGGATTGGTTATCTTCTCTCTCTTAATAATTTCACACTTTTTCTTCGAGGATGAATTGGAGCTTTATGGATGAATTTTGATCTTTGGATTTGGTTTATCTTATCCTGGAGCTTCTCTATTGTAAAATTGTTGATGGTTGGATATGTTACATTACATATAAATACATTATTTTAATTTTATTCTTGTTTTACTTTGTCATATACATTGGATTGGGATTTTCATTATTTTTAGGGCTAATTGCTGCATGCATTTATTGCTTAAATTGTGGAATTTTGTCTCTATATAGAGTCTCTCAATGTATGGGCCATGTAATTTGAATGAAATTTCCTAGGGATAATTCTATCGACGAATTCATCTTGATAAGCCACCACCTTCCACAACTCGAAGTATAAAAGATGTAAGGTTGCTTCCCTTTGTCATAAAAGGCTAGCGAGGTAGTTTTAAGGCCTCCTTGACTAAGAAATGAAGTTCCCATTCATATTTATCAGACTCCATTCTCCCAAGACTAAGGCACTGATCTACTAAGAGGTGGTCACCCAAAATCAATTCCTTTTCACCTTATCCTAGGTCTAGCCAAGTTGGGCCACCTAGGGCATCATTTTCCCAACAAAGTAGCTCTCCAAAAAGTTTGATCTCCTAGCCTCCCCTGCCTTGGTGTCTCCTCAAGGCCTCCTCCAATTTTGAAGCCATTCTGACGGTGGAGTTGTGAGAAAAGCCAAACCCTAACTCTGAGATCAAACTTTGCCCTGGTATCCCCAAGGCTAGTGCCTCATAGAATCAATTCAACAACTTTTAGTGAAAATCCTTTCTTTGATCCTTTCCCCCTCCTTGTCTGGGTTAAGAATATCATTGGTTGTTAAATTCTTACCTCCTAACCTAGGTTGGGTCCACTTGGTTCCATGTGGTCCCATTCCTTTGAAAAGACAATTCTTCAAGAACCATGTAGGATACCAATTTCAATAAGGATTTTAGGGATTTGGAAACTCTTTCACAAATCATATTCCCTAAACCTAACCCTCAAATCCACCCATCCTTCTCCTAGAATACATTGTACCTTGTTTAAAATGCAATCAAGCTCTATTCTTCAACCTCTTCTTGAAAAGGATTATTTGGGTCACTCTATATCCACTTGTTGATTTATCCTCCATTTCTGACTCCATATATACTGGGTTTCCTCCCATTGATGAAAGTTCGTAAATAACAGGAAGCCTTAGCTGAGGTGACAATGGGCTAAGTCTCCATTTTCTTCCCTTGGTCTAGCATTTGCCCCTTTAGGGATCCCTTTTAGGTCCCCTACTAGTTTGAGCGATAACATTTTGGCATCGTTGTCGAGAGGAAGCAGGTCATTGATCCACATCCCCAAAGATTCTATCTAGTTCTAACATTGACCCAAAACAAGTTCAACCTAAGATGACCAAGAGTGAAAGACACTTGGTTAGTGTCTTTTCCCCTTTGAAATTGAGTGATGATCCCAAATCATTACCTGAAAAATATAACTGATGGTTACCCAAATTCAAAGGGGATGCTACTTGGACTGCCCATGGCTTTATTAAAGAATTCTATTGGAACATTGTCCCCCAGAATGATCTATGATGAAGATAGACTCCTAATGCTTTTTGCTTTATCCCTTGAGGGACAAGAAAGAGATTGGTACCTTAGCCTCCCCCCTGCATGCATACAATACTCCAATGAATTTGAAGACCTATTCATGAAAAGGTGGTCATGCATGCCCAAGGGACCTTCAATATCGAAAAATTCTACCGAATAACCAAGGGAAGGGAGGATGTGTGAAAATTCATTCAAAATTTTGATAGGGTAGTCAAAGATATACCTGATCATTTGAACCCATCTGAAGCCAATATCCTTGATAAATTCATAAAGGCAGTGGGTGTCCATTTCACCTATGTGTTAAGGGATAAAAAGCCTTCCACTTTGGCTGAAGCTAAAGAGATAGCAATGGAAGTTGATGAGAACATACAAATCTCAAAGATTGATATCAATGGCCACCATAGAGCTAAAGCTTAAGTTAAGAAGGAGAAATCCAAAGATCAACATGAGGAAACTCTCCTTGCCATCCTCAAAAGGATGGAAAAGTTCACCGAAGAAGCCAATGCACGTGATAGGGTTATCATGAACAAAATCACCGCCATGGAAAGGGCCCAAAAATCTAGTTATATCCCTAAAGGAAAGCATTTTCCCAAAAAGAAAAATGAAGAAGATAGGCCAAGCTCTTCTCAAATTCCAAACACTTTGGCTCCAACTAGTGTTGTTGAGCCAGACTCTTCATTTGAGGATGAGGAAATTGAAGGAGAAGAGAGTGAGGATGAACAAATTGATGAGCAGGCCAACCTTGTGGAATCTGAAATCTTTAACATTTTGCTAGGGGGGTTGTATACACATCCTCCCATTAGTAATGTCACCCTTAAAGAGGAAAAGGAAGAATCCATTCTTAACTTTGATAGCCAGGGAATATTCAAAGGGGTCCAATATTCATGAAAAGAAAAGGGAAAATACCTCTCAACTCCTAAGGAACCATTCGACGAAGGTTCATCACCTTAGCAAGACCCTTCTAAAGAATTTATCCCTGAAATTCCTCCCAGGAAGGATCCCCCAACTAAATCCAATCCGAAAAAGGATCCTCCAAGGAAAGAATACATCAAGAAGAAGGAAAAAGGGAAAGAGGTTAAACTTGAGATCGACATAGGGGTTGCCATGGGGAGAATGACTATACCCGTTCCTTTGAATCAGATTGTTAAGCTTCCTGAGCAAAAACAACAAATTAAGAAGTCCCTTGGAATTCAGGAAGAAGAACTACTTGAAGAATTGCAAAACATTCATATTCTTGACTGAAACCTTAGACATGAGCCTTTCTTTCTTACTTTGGCTATTAATGACCTCTTCTTACACAGTTTTATGTTAGACTCAGGGGCTTCCGTAAATATCATGCCTTTGACATTTATGAAGCAATTGGGTCTCAACATCACTCAACCATACAAGAAGGTGTGTGGTTTTAATTCCAAACATGTGGAAGTGGAAGGTATCATCAAGGACCTTACGGTTTATTTAGCTAGGAATCTCGATATATCCCTCATGGATGTTATTTTAATTGATATTCCTTACCTGTGGGGGATGCTATTATCTAGGAAATGGGGGGCTACCATTGGGGGGCATGTTGAAATGGATTTATCATATGCCACCATTACGCAATCCAATGGCACCCCTTTTATCCTTTATAGGGAACCTACCTACTTACCTCATGTGATCAAGCCTGAACCTTACTATGAAACATGTGAAATCGAGAAGTCTTCTCCTATTCTCCTGACTCAAGAAGTCTGTATCCTCAAGCGGCCAATCTATAAAACAAGTAAAATGTGGAAACCTAAGAAAGAATATAAGGCTGGGGATTTAGTCTTGGTTGATAGAGATCCCATACCTATTAGGATTCATGGAAAGGCTGGGGATGATTATTACTACATTGCAAAACTTAATGACCAACATTGACCTGAGCCAGTCAAATTAAGTCGTATCACCTCTTTCCTTGAGACTTGAGCTTATATCATATGCATGGTGGAGTATGATGCATTTCATGATGATTTTTGCATTATAATTAACGTCATCTGATATTTCTCATGGTAGATAGATGCATGTTTGCATATTTTATTTTATGTTGATTTTATGGCCTAACATTTAGCATGTGAGATCATGAGATGCTGCGAAATCATGTTGCCCCATGTTTTTCATATATTATATGTGCAGGTGACAAGTCTATGATAACCAAGAGATTGTTGGAGTTCTCGTGGCCTCCCATTCGAGTAGCTTCGTCCACTTCCTCGAGAGATCACGTCCCAATTGGAACTAGATGTTAACCACCATTTTGTGGGTGATATCCCTAAGATAATTTTTTTTTCCAAGATGGTCCTCAGCTGATAGCTAGCATCCCCTTACAACCACCAACTAGCTCATTGTGCCATTTCTCCACCACCTAAGCTAGCCGTGTGGTCCCTCGCCCATATTCCATGATCATATGCTTGAAGTTGGGCCTCCCAAACCTAAAGGTATGCCTTGTCATTTGGTAATTGAATGTTGTAGTTTTCTTATCATGGACACTTATGGGCATGGATTAATGGGGGCATTCAACAGAAAGAATGGGCTACGTCTGTGCTCTTGTCCCCTAGACCCCGTTTGGATATTAACCTTGAATTCTAGTCTCGTGGGATCTCTTTTACTGACCATTTGGATTTAGGGATGGTATTTCACGGGAAACCCCGATTTTGGTTGCGTGGTCCCACTCCCATATCCACTTATATTACCCCATTTCCACTCATTATTACACCATTCATAATTTCTCCCACTTGAGTCCACATTCCTTCACTGGGTCCACATAGGGTTGGCTCACCCCTTCCCCTTGCACACACCTTGGGGTAGGCCTGGAACGATGCCCTGAAGGTTGATGTAGATAAAAGAAAGATAAAAGCATATTTGGCCACGTTCAATAGGAAAATGTACCAAAAAATGCAAAAGATGGTTCAGACAAACACATTTAGCATGTGGGAAAGAGCCAATACATGAGCTCTACCCCATCATCATGGTCATCACCCTGATTCCTACATGTTCTATGAGCCTCCTTCATCATATAGGAACCCATGATTGTCCCAACCCCTGGTGGGAAATGAACTGACCTACTTTAAAAGGGGGTATTCATTGCTATATCTTATGCATCATGCTCTTACCCCTTGAGCCTTGAGTAGTTAATCAAATAAAATCATAAAAACGAAAAAGACATATAAAAAAGGGTGGAAAACTCAAGGCCGGGCCACCTCATGTACCACGATTTCTCTTCCTATACATTATAAACCCAAGTGTTGGCTTCCCTTTTATTAGCTATGCTTGTACCCCAGCATGTGGCCCAGGGTTGCCCGTTCTCATCCCCTACTTCATTCACCTATCTGTCACATGCCACCTCCTTTTAAAGGATGTACCTTGAACATATTATCCCCTTTAGAACTAGAAACCACCTAATAGGATACTTGGTTAACCCCATTTGGAGTTTAGGAGACCTTGGCACATCCAAAAGCCCATTAGGAAGGGCATGTCATTATGAAGTCCCCACCTATGGTCCATGGTTGGTAATCTCATTTACTCGATTTCTCTAATGACTTGTATTGAAAGGATAGGGGACGCATTGGATCTTATGAATGATTGCAAATGGTCTCCATCTTGGGTTTCTCTCCCTATATGGGGTCCTAATCCTCCAGAGGGCTAAATTAAAACATGTAGGGTGTGTGTTGAGAGCCATGGGCCTCCACAACAGTAAACAATACTCCATGGATCCCCAAGGATGTTAAGAGATTGCTCGAGATTCACCTATTGGACAAGGAAGATGCACCTGGTTCACCTTTGCCCAGCCAGCCCCACAGGTGTACCATACACTTGGCAGCTGACCCAGGACCTATAGGATGATGTGGCATCACCTACGCCATTATCAGAGCCCTTGCAGATGATCTACATGTATCTTCAACTCATTTGGAGACATATGAGATTATTATTATGCCCCCACACCCATTGGGAGCACCATAGGTTTATTGTTTGGAGAACAAGGGGCCAACCCCTTGCCCATTACTTTTGAGGTCCTATTCTTCAATATGGCACCTATGGACCTCATCATGCCTTTTGGAGGGCCCTACGACATGTATTATTCATCATCTATCCTATTAAGAGGCTTATTCTTTCATTTGTGAGCTAGTTTGGTGTCCTTGTCACCAAAAGTTAGATTATTAGCACATTATTTTATTTTTGGGGATTATGTAGGCCAAGGAGACTAATTTGAACTCCCCATTAGTGTATAAATACAAGTGAGATGTGTTCATTTTCTCATTATCACTTGGGATTGGATCTCTTCTCTCTCTTGAGAATTTCACACTTTTTATTGGAGGATGAATTGAAGCTTTATGGATGAATTTTGATGTTTGGATTTGGTTTATCTTACCTTGGAGCTTCTCTATTGTCAAATTGTGGATGGTTGGATATGTTCTATTACAGGTAAGTACATGATTTTAATTCTATTCATGTTTTACTTTGTCATATACATTGGATTGGGATTTTTGTTATTTTTAGGGCTAATTGATGCATGCATTTACTGCTTAAATTGTGGAATTGTCTCTATATAGCATCTCTCAATGTATGGGACATGTAATTTGAATGAAATTTTCTAGGGATAATTCTATCAACGAATTCATCTTGATAAGCCATCACATTTTGCAAGTCAAAGTATAAAAGTTGTAAGGTTTCTTCCCTTACCCTACAAGGCTAGTGAGGTAGTCTTAAGGCCTCCTTTACTAGGAAACCAAGTCCTCATTCGTATTTATCATAGAATCCACTCTCCCAAGAATAAGGCACTGATCTACCAAGGGATGGTCACCCAAAATCAATTCATTTTCACCTTTTCCTAGGTCTAGCCAAGTTGGGTCACCTAGGGCATCATTTTCCCGACAAAATAGCCCTCAAAATAGTTTGATCTCTTAGCCTACCCTGTGTTAGTTTCTCCTCAATGCCTCCTTCAATTTTGAAGCCATACCGACGGTGGTGTTGTGAGAAACGCCAAGCCCTAGCTCTGAGATTAAACATTTCCCTAGTATTCCTAAAGCTAGTGCCTCGTAGGATCAATTCAACACCTTTAACTGAAAATCCTTTATTTGATCCTTTCCCCCTCCCTGTCTGGGTAATTGGTTGCTAAACTCTTACCTCCTAGCCTAGGCTTGGTCCACTTGGTCCCATGTGGTCCCATTCCTTTGGAAAGACAATTCTTCAAGAACCATCCGGGATACCAATTTCAATAAGGATTTTAGGGATTGGGAAACTCTCTCACAAATCATATTCCCTAAACCTAACCCTCAAATCCTCCCATCCTTCTCCTAGAATACATTGTACCTTGCTTAAAAAGAAAGAGAACTCTATTCTTCAACCTCTTCTGGAAATGGATTTTGGGGTCACTCTATATCCACTTGTTGATTTATTCTTCATTTGTGACTCCATATATAACGGTTCTCCTCCCATATGTGAAAGCCCGTAAATAGTAGGGAGCCTTAGTTGAGGTGACAGTGGGCTAAGTCTCCATTTGTTGCCCTTGGTTTAGCATTTGCCCCTTTAGGTCCTTTGTTAGTTTGAGCGGTAACACGAACTACCCACTTAGTGTGAAAATTTCAACTATTGCAGCAACTGGAATTAATTTTTCTAACAAAAAAAATAATTATGCAATTCATTGCTACGACAACAATGAATTAATAACACTGCAATATTCACAAATAAAATACCATGGAAAATAAAAGTGTTGGAAACTGATAAATGCTAGCACACGCACACATAAAAATGACATCGTTATTTTTGGACAAAAGTGCCTGGAAAAACCAAATGTGGGAAAATTGGTTGCAGCATATGAGGGTTTATATTATTATTTGCAGAAGAAAATTTGAGTACAATAATTTGGATGCCAAATTGGCAATCCAATATGAGAGAATCAACATTAAAAATTATTGTGAAGATTTTTCCTCACCCTATAGCTGATTTCAGCTCTAGAAACTAGCCCCTCAACAATTTTCTCTTTCCTCTGTCAGCCTCTGCATAGTGCTTGCGCGGGCCTTGCTACTACTGCCTTTGGAAACTCCTAATATATGTAGCTTTTCTTCTCTTTGGATTTGGAACTGATTCACTGGTCCTTATGATCAAAATCCCGACTTCCAGCTAGCCCTTGCTACTACTGCCTTTGGAAACTCCTAAAATATGCAGCTTTGCTTCTCTTTGGCTCTGGAACTGATTCACTGGTCCTTATGATCAAAATCCCGACTTCCAGCTAGGCCTTGCTACTACTGCCTTTGGAAACTCCTAAAATATGCAACTTTGCTTCTCTCTGGCTCTGGAACTGATTCACTGGTCCTTATGATCAAAATCTCGACTTCCAACTACTAAATTGACTACCCCTCCATCTAGATCGAATTGCATTGTTTCTATTGCCTACACAGTCCTTGCACAAACCCTCTAGGCATACTCACACTCCCTCAATTTGACTCTCCAGACTTAGAAGATCTTCCTATGGATACCGCTGACCTCTCCTGCCACCTTCTATTCACCCACTGGCTCAACCTCCACTGCTGACTCATTCCTACTACTGAGAATTCAACTTGCCTAGGAAATTGAGAATTTGCACTTGTGTATTCTCCATCTACCCATCGACCTCTTCTTATAATCTCCAGTTGGGACTCCAACGACCACGATTAAAACTTAATTGATGGTTGAGATTATCTCCAATTCGATCCGTGTGATTTTCTAGAGAATTCTCACCTTTATCAATTAATTACTATTAATTAACAATTTTTCCTAAGTTAGACTTAGGAATTTTTTAATTATGGTCAATTAATCAAATGAGCCACCTCTTAGTGGAATTTCTACAAACGATTTATGGGTTTTGAAGAACTCATGTGTTTTAGCCTCTCCACAAAGTCTCAAGACTAAAACACCATCCAATGTTACAAAAACTAACACTCCCTCTAGTGAGGAAGGTGTTTTAATGTCGTACTACTACAACCCCCTATCTCTGCATCATCCTCTATACATTGTTGATGTTTGGCCACTATGAATGTCTGTCACTGCCCATCAACCACTGCGCAACTCTAATGTTGCATTTGTGTTGCTACTGACACTGCTATACTACTGCCAACTTTGCATCTACACTGCAACTCCCTCCCAATAGTTTTTGTTGCTACTGCAACTATTACAACTGAGAAGCATCCAAAATACTATGTCCCTACTACTGAAATAGCTTCACCACCATACCCATTTTTTCTCTGAAATAGACGAACTTAGCTTTCCCTAGAGCTTTCGTAAGTATATCTGCAACTTGCTCATCTGTGGAAATATACTGTAGCTAGACACGCTGCACACAATCTCTGATGAAATGACATCAAATATCTATGTGTTTCAACCTGTAATGAAACAATGGATTCTCGGAGATAATAAGATATTGATGCAACTCTAATTATCATAGTAACCATTGGTCGCTTCCATCCTCTGCCTGAACAAGCTTACCAGCAGCTTTCAAAGCCATATAGCTTCACATGTATCTGTGCTCACTACCATATACTCTGATTCTGCAAAGCTCAAAGCTACTGACTTCTACTTCCTGGTGCACCAAGAAACCATCCCTGATCCAACATTGAAGCAGTACCTAAAGGTACTTTTTTTGTCCATTGAACTGCGTACTCAATCTGCATCTATGAACCCACATAGTCTGACAACATCCCCTCAGATATATTTTAGCCCATATTCTATTGTGTCATTCACATACCTCAAAATGTGCCTCGTCGGTGTCTAATGTACCCACTTCGATTCCACCATAAACTCGCTGAGGTATTGACTGCGAGGAAAATATCTAGCCTAGTGTTGACCAGATACATGAGCGAACCAATGAGTTGTCTATACAAGGTGGGGTCAACATCCTTGACATTTGATGCATCTATTTTCTTCTAGTAGGTGATCATGGGTGTAGACATGGGTCTACAACCCTACATTCTGAATCTCTTCATAATATCTATAGCATATCTTCCTTGGCCAAGTAAGATATCCCCATTCTTCTGCCACACTTCCAATCCTAGGAAATAGTGCATCAACCCTAAATCCTTCATATCAAAATTTGTTGCCAAGTTCCTCTTGCAGTCCTCTATGAGCCCTAATGACCATGTCAAGAAGAGATCATCCACATACAACACTAGGATGAGTGGCTCATCCTCTACCAACAACTAGTAAAGGTTGGTATCTGCGTCACTCTTGACGAATCACATCTGCTGCAAGTAGTTGTCAACCTAACCGTACCATGCCTTGGTAGCCTGCTTGATCTTGTATAGAGATTTTTTCAGTTTGCACACGAGTGTGCCTCTCATGAGTCTTGAAGCCCTCTGGTTGTTCTATGTACACCTCCTCCTCTATCACCTCGTTAAAGAATGTTTCCTTGACATCCATTGGTGAATCTTCCACCCCATTTGAGCTGTTAGGGATATATCTGACCAGGTAGAAGTGTATCTAGAAATTGGGCTTAAGGTCTCCTCATAATCTATACCTTCTTTTTGTGGATACCCCTTTCCTATGAATCTGGCCTTGGACTTCTCCACATTGTCGTCTACATCGTACTTGATCTTGTAGATCTACCGAGAACCTAAAACTGACCCATCCTCAAGCCTTAACACCACCTCCCAAACATCATTCATCATGATAGAGATGTACTCCTATACCATGACATCTACACATACCTGATGCTTTGTGGCTTCTTGAAAGCTAGAAGATTCTGCAACTTGAGCCACCAATGCTTGGTACCTGTCAGGCTATTTGCACTCTCTCTTGTTCGTTTTAGCAACTCCAATGAACTCCTCCGCATCTCTCAATGTTTGACGAACTTCTCTGCTAGTTTGACCACTAGTGGTGGGAGGTTCAACCAAATGCTCCTCATCCTGCCTCTGATACTCTGTTTTCTGTCAATGGATCTCCTACACCTGAGGAAATGCTAGTACTAGTCACTGTACTAGATCCCTGTGATCGTACCATTGGCTACCCATGTGGCTGCCCTTGTTGTTGGATCATTGGAGCTTCAACTGGTTGATTTTGATCACCTGCAGGCATCTCACGAGATCTCTTGAAAGCTCGGTCCTCCATGAAATTTACGTCCTGTCTCGCTACAATATTCCTATTGCTAGGAATGCAGATCATGTATGCCTTTGAGATTTTGCTATACCCAACGAGGAACCCCTTCTCTGCAGCTTAATCCAATTTTGTGCTCTTCTCATCTGGCACATGGCAATAAGCAATGTTGTCGAAGATCTTGAAGTGACTAACTTCTTCCTTGTGAAGACTCCTAGTGTATTCCTCCCCAATTCCTTATGAGGAGTATTGTTATGAATATACACCATTGTGTTACATGCCTTTGCCCATAAAAACTTGGGAAAATCCTAGTCATATAACATTGCTTTTGTAGCCCCAACTATAGTTCTATTTTTCCGCACCGCTACCCCATTCTATTGTGGATTGTATGGAGTTGTCCACTCTCTTTTGATGCCTTCCTTCACACAAAAATATGTGAAGTCTTTATCAATATACTTTCCACCATTATCTGAGTGAAGCACCTTGATCTTCTTCCATGTTTCATTCTCTACGAGAGCCTTAAACTCCCTAAAACGATCAAAGACCTCATCCTTGGTCTTCAAGAAGTAGATACAAGTTTTCGTGGAATGGTCATCAATAAAGGCAATGAAGTATTCAGCCCCACTGAGAGCTCTAGTGGATTTTGGGTCACAAATGTCGAGTGTATGAGTGTTAACACACCATCTGCTTTGTTGTCACTTCTTTGGAATGTTGCCTTAGCGTATTTTCCAAGCATGCACCCTTTGCACACATCATCGTGTTCTGTGCCAAGTTCTAGAACCCCTGTTACTATCTCCTTGAGTATATTGAGTGCTAAATGGTGTAAATGTCCCATTCTCCTATGCCATATCTCATTCAATTCCTTCCCACTGAAATTGTCATTTCCTATTAGAGCCATTGGAGAATCGAGTCGCAACCTATATAACCTGTTGCTTCGAACTCCAATTTGTCTCACCCTCTTCCATCTCAGGTGTTTGAAAAACACCTTCTTTTCTATGAAGTGGAAATCATATCCCATATCCTGTAGCTAGGATATTGAAATCAAGTTCATACCCAATCCTATCACATGCAGTACATCTGTAGCATTGGTACTTGCTCCTGACTCCCTTTGAAAATCGATGGTGCCCCTCCTCACTGGAGTACACTTCGTTTTGTTTCCCATTGTAATCTTGAAGTCCATCTACTCCTCATTGTAGCTAGAGAAATATTCTCTAACCCTTTTCATGTGAGTTGACGCTCTATCTATATCCCAGACACCCTGTCAAGCTAAGCCTGATGAGCAAGCAAATTCATCCTCCAACTTGGAAGACAATTCTAAAGCCTCCTGAATATCAACTCTATCCATGGTTTTATTGAAGACATTTTTTTGTGCTATTCCTCTTCCACCCGACACTGATTTTGCTCTAGCAAAGTGTTGTAAAACCCTTTGTACCCAGACAAGAAAAACTGCTCAGCTAAAATATTGATCTGCTTCATCGGAATAGCTTCTCTGCTTCACTACTTCCTGTTAGAACTGCTATTGGGCTCTGCGAATTTTTCCTACCACTTGCACTAGAAAAATTGAACCCTCTGCCCAACAAATCGAACTGCATGGCCAACTTCTACACAAATATGAAAGTCGAACTGTTAGACTCCCTTTGAATTTGGACGATTTCTTCCTTCTTCTGAGCTTCTTGCCCGATCAAATCAACTCTGATACCATGTGAAAATTTCAACTATTGTAGCAATTGGAATTAATTATTCTAACTATAAAATTAATTATGCAGTTTATCGCTATGGAAACAACGAATTAATCACACCGCAATCTTCACAAATAAAATATTGCAGGAAATAAAAGTGTTGGACATTGAGAAATGCTATCACACACACATAATAATGACACCATTAGTTTTGTACAAAAGTTCCTAGAAAAACCCAATATGGGAAAATAGGTTGCAGCAACTGAGGGTTTATATTATTATTTGCAGCAGAGAATCTAAGTAAAATAATTTGAATACCAAATTGGCAATCTAATCTAAGAAAATCACTAGAAAATTTATTGTGAGGAGTTTTCCTCACCCTACATCTAATCTCAACTCTAGAAACTGGCCCCTCAGCAATTTTCATTCCCTCTACATCAGCCTCTGCTTAGTGCTTGCATAGGAATTGCTGCTACTGCCTCTGGAATCTTTTGAAATTTTCAACTCTACTTCTCTCTAGCTATGGAACTAATTCACTGGCCCTTTGGATCAAAATCCTAACTTCCAGCTATTGAATCAACTGCCCCTCCATCTAGATCAAACTACATTGTTGCTGCTGCCTACAGAGTCCTTGTGCAGACCCTCTGGGCATACTTGCACTCCCTCAATTTGACTCTCCAGACTTGGAAAATATTCCTTCAGATACTACTGACCTCTGCTACCACTTTCTACTCACCCACTGGCTCGACCTCCATTGTTGACTCACTCTTGATACTAGGAATTCGACTTGCCTTGGTAACTGAGTATCTGCACTTGTGTATTCTCCATCTACCATCGACCTTTTCTTATAATCTCCAATTCGGACTCCAATGACCATGATTAAAACTTAATCGATGGTTGAGATCATCTCCAAATCAATCTGTGTGAGTTTCTAGAGAATTCTCACCTTTCTTGATTAATTAGTATTAATGAACCATTTTTCCTAAGTTAGACTTAGGAAATTTTAATTATGATCAATTAATATAATTGAGCCATCTCTAGGTGGAATTTCTAGAAACAATTTCTGGGTTTTGGAGAACTCATGTGTTTTAGCCTCTCCACAAAGTCTCGATACTAGAACACCATCCAATGCTACACAAACTAACATTTAGCTTATGTGTATGTTGTTAATGTGAGATTTGTATATTTAGAATACCAAAGCCCAAAATTGAGTGTGCCATTTAAGTATCGAAATGTCCTTTTGATTTCTTGCATATGTGATTCCTTTGGTGCTGATTGAAATCATGTAGTGATTCATATTTCCTGAATAATGTCTCGTATCGAAGTTGTCAAGTATAGTAGACTCACAATAATAAACCTATAAAGCGCTGAATTGACATCAGGAGATTCATCATCCTTACTCAACTTTCTTCAGGGAATCATAGGGATACTAACTGGTGCACATTCTTCCATTCCAAACCACTTGAGCATCTCCTTAAGGTATTTGGTCTGGTCAATGTATATTCCTTCATCGGTTTGAGAAACATGTAGTCCAAGGAAGAAGGATAATTATCCAATGATTGACATTTCAAATTCATTTGACATTTCCTGAGTAAATCCATGACTCATATAATCGTTATTGCTTCCAAAAAATGAGATCATCCACATATACAAGTGTAATTATTAAGTTGTCCTTTTACATATTGATGTAGAGATTATTATCAACGACCCCTCTTTTGAAGCCTTGTTGTTGAAGATAATGGTCTAGCATCGCATACCAAGCTCTTGGAGATTTTTTTAACCCATAAAGAGCTTTCTTCAATTTGCACACATAATCTTTATTCTCGGAAAAGTCAAAACCTTATGGTTGTTCGATGTATACTTCTTCCTTTAAAATATCCATTTAGAAAGAATGATTTAACATCCATCTAATAAACTTTGAAGTCTTTTGAACATGCAAAAAACATTCATATTTCTTCTAATATGGCAATTGGAGCAAACGTTTCCTCAAAGTCAATTCCTTCAATTTTTGCATATCCCTTACAAAAAATTCTTGCCTTATTTTGTATCATTTGTCCTTCTTCATTCATCTTATTTTTGAATACCCACTTAGTCCCAATCACATTTTTATATTTCGACCGTGGAACAAGTTCTGAGGTTCCATTTTTCTCAAAGTTTGATTCAATTCTTCTTCTATAGCATTCACCTACTTTACTCGATTGTGAAAATCCCCTTGGCCCTATTTTAGATAGCAAGGAAAATTTGACTTTTCTTGGAGAATTGGTCATTCTCCTTTAGGTTTGTTTACCTACATCAACATCTCCAATAATTTGGTTCTCCGAGTGATGTTTTTACACAAATTTAAAAGTTGTATTGGATGAATATTGTTCTTCTTTTTCCTTCTCTTCCTTTGTACTAATCTCTCTTGGTCCACGTAGATGGTATCTTCTAAATTCTCACTTGTTTTTCCTGCTTCTTTCTTTGTCCAAGCTTCATCTATTCTTAGATCAATGCATTTCACAACTTTGTATAGCCCTTTATTGTATCATTTTTATTCTTTTCTTCTTATTGAGTATCCAAGGAAGATTCCCTAGTCCACTCTAGAATCAAATTTTCCCAAATTATCATCACTTATTTTCATATAACACTTTCTTCCAAAAATTTGGAAATACTTAACTGAAGTTGGATTGCCTTTCCAACACTCATATGGTGTCTTGTCGATGTTAACTCAGAGTTTTTCCATGTTCATGATGTAAACTGATGTTGCAAATGCTTCTCTCCAAAACTTATCTGTTAATTTAGCCTCTAACAACATTGTTCTTGATGTTTCTTGCACTGACTTGTTCTTTCTTTCCACAACTCCTTTCTATTGTGGATCTCTTGCACCTAAAAGTTTTCTTTTGATTCCATATTTCTCACAGAATTCATTAAAATCATCCAAGGTAAATTCACCTCTTCTATATTATCTTAAACATTTGATTCTTATATTACTTTCATATTCAACTAAGGCGATTTGAAAGTATCTAGTGTTTTTTTTATTTTTATTTAAGAAATGCAACCCAAACCATTCTAGTATGATCATCAACAAACAACATAGTTTACTTTTCACCTTGCAGGGTTGGTGTTCTTGTTAGTTCATGGAGATTTGTGTGAACAAGTGCTAGTGGTCTTGATGTTGAACACTCA
This sequence comes from Pinus taeda, assembly GCA_000404065.3. NCBI lineage: Eukaryota > Viridiplantae > Streptophyta > Pinopsida > Pinales > Pinaceae > Pinus > Pinus taeda. The sequence goes on along the minus strand of APFE031707405.1, from coordinate 178,455 downwards.
TCTGACTTCAAGCTCACTTGTATCTATTTCCCATGTTGTCAAGATTCATAGATGAAACTTTTTGGTTTCGAGATTATGGGCATATCTCTCACTGCTTGTGTTCTATTGATTTTTACCAAACTATCAAAGCTCAAGGATCCTAGCGTTTTATGCCATAACCAACTCTCATATGTTTTTTCAATGTAAAATTTTTATCCTTGAGTTTATCAAGAATGTTACATTTCCTAGAGTCCTTATCACTCTTGCCACTAATCTTTATGAATTAGTCTTCCTTATTTCACAATATTTAGTATGAAAAGTGAGATCATAATTTGATCGCACATTTTCCTGACACTTAAAAGATTATGTTAGAGTCCTTCAATATACAAAACCTTTTGCACTTTAGTCCTACCTTTTTCAAGGTTTACAATACCTCTTCCATTGATTTTCGCAAATCTATTGTATCCAAAACTCACATTTTCTCCTTTTTCTTCTTTTAAAGCAATAATTTTTTTGATATTTGGTCACGTGTCTAGAGCACCTGCTATCAACATACAACCGAATTTGATTGTTTCAAGCATTACATAACTAGTTCACATTTTTCTATTGCTAGTTCTTCCTGATTTTTCTTCCAAAACCCTTCTCTTGATTTTGTAGGACAGTCTCGTGCTATATGTACAAAATTGTTGCATCTATAACACTATATAGTATACTTGGATAATGGAGCAAAGGAATTATTATTTCTATTATTAAATCCATAATTATCTTTGATTATGTTGTCTACAAGCTTATTCCTATAGGTTTGATGAGAACCTATTTTAAAAATATTATAATATTTACACTCTCTTGCTCGATGTCCAAATTCTTTGCATAAAAGACAATGACCAAGAAAAATATTTTGATGTCTGGCTATGTATGATTTTTTTAATGGAACAGTTCTTCTGGATTTGATCTACTTTGGAGAAGATTTATGTTCCTTGTCCCTTATCATATTTCTACCTGCATTGTGAATGGACTTCTTGAGAACATCAACATAACTTTTTAGTGCAGTAGTGTTTCTAGACTACTCCTTACTTTTGTCCTTGCTCTTGCCAAGATTGGAACTTTCAGGGTTTTCTTCAAATTACTTTCTTGGTGCCTTGGGATTTGCATCTTATTTGTATGAATTCTCACCCATATAACCAATACCAGTCTTGTCATATGGTGGATATTGAATACTGAGAATATCATCCAAGGTTTGAGAGCTTTTCATGTTGTTGACCTTATTTATCTCTTTCCTTAATGAGGCAATTTTTGCTTCAAGTTTCTCACAATTTTCTTCCTTTTCGTTTATTAGAATATTCAACACTTCTTCCACTCTTTTTTCTTCCTCTTTTTCAGACTTATTGAAGATGATTTCCTTGGATATATTTTGTTCTTCTTCCTGATGTTATCAATATTTTTTAATGCATTGATGAGTTCTGCTTCAAGATCTACTATGCCTTCAACGCCGCCTTCTTCTATTTTTTTCTCTTCTAATTTGTCTATGTTGGATTCTTCATTTGTAGCTAAAAATAGGATCTCTCTTCTATCATCATTAGAATCATATTATTCTTCTTCAGAGAGATAATTATCTTCTTGGGAGTAGAGAATTTTACTTTTTGAAGATTTTCTTTGAAGACATTTTTTTTGGGTTCTTCCTCATCATCACTATCTTTCTTGAAGGGAAATTAGCAAAAGAATTTCCTGTCTTACCAAAATTGAAATAGATGAGAGGTAAATTACCTTTGGATTTGGATTTTTTTTTTAGTTTTCTAACTAGCTAAGCCATTTTTGTATTGGATTCATCACTAGAGCAGTCACTAGACTTGCATTTTCTTTATTTCTTAGATTCTTTAAATGTTTATTCCTTATGTGATGAATTTATCATCCTCATGTAATATGTAGTGAGAATTTTGTGAAGCTTGTCCATTTTTAGATTCTCGAAATCCTTTAATTCTTCTATGGCAAAGAATTTGACATCAAAATGCAGAGGAAGAGACCTCAAAATTTTTTGAACTGTTGTTTCTTCAACTTTTTCACCAAGTCCTTTGAGACAATTAACCACTTCATCTATTTAAATAAATTAAGTAGCATCATCTTCTTCATCATTCATTTTTAGGATTTCATGTTGTCTACCGAAAGTCTGAATCTTTCCCTTCTTTGCTTTGTCATCTCCTTCATAGTTGCTTACAAGTTTGTCCTACATATCTTTTGCTGATTCACACTACATAAAATTAACAAAGTCTCATTCTGAAAAGCCACTTAAAATGGAGTTCATAGCTTTTGCATTAGATACAAAGCCTTTCTCCCATCTTAATTAGTTGGAGGAGAAGATGGAACCTTATATCCATCTATAACAGGTTGCCAAAATTCAGCACCAAGAGACATCAAGTGGGTTTTCATTCTTATCTTCCAAAAGGTAAAAAAATGTTCCATCAAAGAAAGGAATTTTCATTGATGCTTCTTGAATGGCCATGGCCCCTGTAAAAGATTCTTGTAGATGTTAGATTCTTCTTGAAGAAGCCTGTTTTGATACCAAGTATTGAAAATACACAATGATACTAAGAGTGAGTTGAATCAATATCACTTAATTTTAAACTTTTTCACTTTATTAATCTTCAAAATAAAATATCATCACATAATCAATCATCAACACAATGATTGAATAGAAGCATTAAGGTCAAAATCCAAACTTGAAGAAGAAATTCTTTTCAAACAATTTTCAATTTATTACAATCAATTGTGATTAAACCAATCCTCTATAAGCATCAACTTACAAAAATAACAAGCTTCAGCCTGTCAAGAAGATGAGGATACCAATCCTCAGTAAGCACCAAATTACAATTGTTTTACTATTCAACATACAATTTTTCGGCTTAGAACTTGTTCAAAAGAAGGGTTTCCCTCCTGGCAACTTGTACCCAACTCAGACTAGAATTTTTACTCCAAAAGGATTATAACTTGGTCTCCAACCAAAACAAGTCTTATATTTTGGCCTCTAACCAAGACTATAACTCAGCCTCAAACAACAACAAAAACTTGGACTCAAATTAGAATAGTTCCAACAAAACTCGGTCCAACAAACCTTGAAATCATTCTCCTTCACACCAGAACTAGACCTCCTCAATGAACTTTAAACTAAACCTGCTTAACAACAGAACTCAACCTCAACATGCCTCAAATAGATCGGAAACCCTTTTGAAGAATTATACCCAAAACCCTTCCAAATCGGCTTCCAAATAAACTATACTTTACTTGGTTCATGAGGTATGAACCTCATACCTATTCCTTCATTGACCTAAAAATAGAATCAAATTGCTTGAGCGAATGAGTACATAGGCTCCTCCACATAACACCTATTTGTAGTGTTCTTGGGGTTCAGAGTCAGGTCGACTAATCCACTAGCTGGACCGACTTAGGCAAAGGTAGGATATTTAATATATATAAATGAATATCTTCAAAAATTAGTTTCTCCTCAATTGTGATGAGTTAAGAGGCATGCCGCATGTCATGAGAAAGATCTTGAAATATAAGATATGGCTATGTAATTTCCTCTTTTATTTGGACAACTTTTGATATCAATAACAATTGTTTTCAAGAAAATTTCAATATCAAGTTCTTAAATATAATAGTTATGAATATGAATCATTATCATTTAAATTTATTTTAATATGATATGTATATTATGATTCTTTTAAATTTTACTAATAAAAACAAATTTTACAATATAACAAATTGAATTGAATGAATTATTATTTTTATTATTTTGTAATTGAGTCCACACTATATTTTATTATAATTATTATTTGTTTATCTAATGTTTCATTTTAAGGAGACTACAACATCTCCTCCATATTGGGTTGTAGAGTGCAATTAGACATCAAAGAGATGTCTATGTTATTCTAATGTGCTTTATATCATTTTGCTATATTCACCTTTACAATGTTATATATACAGGAGCACTTTACATATTTGGAGTTTAATGGTTTGGGTTTATATATAGATATATTAAATATTTTATGTATTTTTTGGCAAATTGGATATTTCTAGGTTCTAATATTTGAAGTGGGTCAATTTAATTTTGGTTATAGGTTTTAGGGTGAATCGGTTTTGATAGAATTTCCTCATACTGTGATAATCTTGTACTATAAGTTCATGAACAAGTAATGAACATAACTACAATTTCATAATAAATAAGGAATATAAAGATGATCTTGTCCTTTGTTTAGGTTCTTACATACACAATCTACGAGTGAAATACTACTTTTGGAGGTGATGATGTGCCATTATGCATAGAAAATGGGAGAAAAATATAAAATTGGGCTAGAGGAACTCTTAAGCTACAAGGTAGTTGTAGTCTAATATATATAGGAGTGAAAATGAGGGTTTCCTTCAAATGCATCTAGTTGTGGAAGTAGTGATGAAGTTTAAGAGTTACAAGCTCTTTTAACTCAATTGGAAATCAAACAGGTTTTACAAACTTATGTTTGAAACCTATATAAGATCCCCTTTTGAATTGGATCTCATCAATGAACAACACTAGGGGATAATCTTTCTGACATCCATGTTTGAATGTTGGAGGAGAGTCTAACCTACAAACTAAAACCCTTGTCCAACAAGATTAATTAAGGATTAGAAAGTCTTTACGCATATCCAATGTAAGAAAAATATAAAGTTAGGCTAGAGGAACTCTTAAGCTACAAGGTGGTTGTAGTCTACTATATATATAGGAGTGCATAGGAGGTTATCATTGAGATCCATGTAGCTTTGGAAGTAATGATGAAGTTTAGGATTTGCAAGCTATCCTAGCTCAATTCTTGTGGCATTAAAGTGGGTTTTATAGATATTAGCTTTGAATCCTATCTAATATCCCCTTGTGAATTAACCTGCATTTATGAACAAATCTAAGGGAGAAGATTTCCAATTTATCCATGTTTAAATTATGGAGGATGCTCTAGCATACCAACTATTTACAAACCCTTTTCCAACAAGTTTGATTAAGGATCAAAAAGTCTACCATGCATCAAATCCATGATTTAATCAATATATTATTTACAACTTGAGTGGAAGTTCACCAAGCATCAAAACTTTTTATCGCAGTGAGAACATGGAAAATCATGGATGTGAGGAGTGGGACAACAAAAATGTCAAACTAGATGCTAGAATGTTGAACTATTTTCTTTGCATTCATATACTGATAAAATATACTAATGAGTACACTCTTTATGTGTCTCTAACCTAGGAATGGGATGCAAACCTCACAGTTGTAAAGGAGGGAAGGCATCACTAGAGTATGAAAGAGGTGAATCTTAGCCCACATATCTTAACATTGAAGCTAGAAACGTTGTCTCTCCAAGGTTATTAATGTCACATAACCTCTACTCATTCTTGATTCTACTCCTAGTGTCATTAAGGATGGGCCAAAGAGTACAACTCCAAGGTAAGTGTAGGACACCAAAACATCTATGCCTTGTCCTTTTCTTTGAGATGTTAATGGCCATAATGATTTCCTAAGTAAGGTTGAATCAAAATCCATGACTATCCTAAAATGAGCTTAAAGTATCTAAGCGTTGTTTGTTAGAGTGTTATAGATCCATTTGGGCACATCAAATCCCAACATCCAGATCAGTGTTTTAGGGCTCACCAAACCCTAATTTCAGTTGCTTCATGCCCTAAGCAAGTCACCCCTTTGAATGCCTCCTTCCCATACAGTTTCATGACTTGAATACATCTAGAAATAGCCTCTAGAGGGACAAGCACAGGTAAGCCCTTATGAAGGTGCACTGCAGAGCAGTTAAGTCCACTGCCAGGGTGCTCTACAGAGCACTTAGGCTTCCTTTCACCTCTGCTGGGCGAGAATGAGCGAAATTCACATAGGGTTTGGGGAATATTCTCATCTTTTGGAGTCATCTAGAAGTTTCCCTCACTTATCAACTACTGTGAGATCGAAAATGGATGAGGAATGAGTTAAGGTGCATCCTATCCTCTCATCTCTTCGTCCATGGAACTAATTCTAAGTATGGAAGCTCATTCAATGCCACCATTAATGACAAAACATCCTTCATCTTCCTATAAATTGACCACTCATCTAAGTGATTAGGGGCTGGATTATATTGAATTGTAAGGAGATAATGCTGTTATGAGATTTGGCTTTGAAGCAAGTATTGTGAAGCTACAAGTTTGTCATGCTTTTGATGTGATGTAGATGGGATCCAAGCTGAAGGAATGGCTTTGAATCAAAAACCAATGGTTGTAATTCCTTCTTCTATCTAATAAAGTGTTTGAACCTTTTCCCATATGTTTGTATTGTTTCATAATGCTTATATGTGTGAATTGTATATGATTCCTTTCACTTATATTCAACAGATCATATGCTTTGATCGGTTTTTGTCTTCTGTTGTGTTTACAGGGTACTTCTCAAGCGGATTAAGTACAGTAAGGAGCGACGAAATCAATACAAGGGAGACGAGAGGAAAGCGGAACTACAGGTAGGCCTTCTATCTTCTTAGCTTATCTATTGTTTATAGGAAAAGACTAAAACACTTTAACTGTTGTTCTAGATACAGCTACTTATCTAGGGAATTAGTATTTATCCGTTGATGCTAAACTCTCCAAGACAAATTGGCAACTCCACTAGGGAAGAATCCTCTTTCCTGGTAGCTTATCCACCTCCTAATACAACCTTGTAGACATTATTTGTGTTCATTGACTATATTTCAGCTCTTTTCATTGAATTTTGGTCAAAAATTGAGGTTAGATGACTCTTGAGCGGCCTCTCAGAAATCAGCGCAGGCTTGGTTAGAGGACAGTTTTCTGCAGCGCAATTAGGCCCTCTTTGACCTGCGCTAATCAACCTTAGGTCAAATTCCCACCTTTGGAAAGTGTTTTTGCCAACTTTTCTCTATTTGTTTGCTTGTTGATTGATCAATGAATGTCATGTCTCGGAGAACAAATTTCTATCTCCTTATCTAGCCCTACTTTGACTTTATTGATTAATGTTTTCTTTGTCATTATCAGTCTATAGTCAAAGTTAGAATATAGTTTATTAATCTTTGTTCAAAAGAAAGTGTTGTAAAGTCTTCTTTTCCTTCGAAATAGAACTGTCGTCAAAGTATTCGTTCTTATTAAAGATTGATTGATTATATGTGCATATTTCCTTTTTGTTCATCATAACATTAAGGGATTCGAAAAGAAAAACTTGCATCATTCATATTGTAGTTTGTGAATGCTTGAAAGGAATAGCTAGGGAAATTGCATTAGATGTGCTCTTTTCTCTTTGTCAAAATCTGATTGCTCTATCCCTACTAGCTAATGTTGGCATTATGATACAAGTGTTGTCCTTGATGGCAATATGACAGATGTTGTAGCTCTGATACCAATTGTTGTAGATCTGATCCGAAAATATAAGATAATACAAATAAACCCAAGAAATAAGATAGAAATGAGTCTTTATTATCAAACCCTTAAGGTAGGGAAACACCATACAATCACTCCTTAAGGAAGGAGAATACTCCACAAGCCATATGCTTTTTCATACAAGAATACTTCTCTTCATGTCTCTCCATGTGGAGTCTCTAGCCTTTATATAGGCCTCATACATACAATACCATGCATCATTACCATGGTTTACTCATACCATCAACTAATACCATGGACCCATTACATTATTATCAACTACTTGTGGTCCCTTACATGACATGGGTTAACCACCTTATTTATTACTATGGCCCACCCCATTATTACATTATTACCTTGGGTACCTCCCTCGGTACCCCATATTACCCCCCCTAGGTATATAACATTCCACCCCCCTTAGCATGTTTCGTCCCCGAGACATGGGAAGAACACAAATAATAAGATCTACTCAAAAGAGTAGTCCACTGGTACCATGCACGTGCATCTAGCCATCCAAGAGAAAGGTGAACCCTCTGTCTCGCTGGTGCCTTGCTCGCTTGAGATGGAAGTTGACTGTGGTAGCTCTTCTGTGTTGATGTGTAGTAGGTTGTTGTCCTTGTGGCTAATTGGTTGCCAGCTTGATGGTTGTCTTGCGGGGTGATGTGGGTGATGATATGTTGAAGTTTTAACCCATGGTGTCTTTTTCTTTAATTCACCCCTTACTGGAGCCTGACTGTTATCTGGTGCATGTTGTGGTACTTGCTGTGGTGTCTTATCTTTCAATATTACTTCAACCACTGAGCCCTCCTCTGATGTATCAGCACCTATAACCTTTTCTGCTTCAACCTCTGTTTGTGTTTGATTGTCGATCATCACTGGCTTATCATCTAATATGTCAGACCCTGGAACATCTTCTGCTTCAGTCTCTTTGGACTCTACCTGTTTATTAATGGAAATATCCTGTAATGTAATTTTCTTCTTTTTATACCAGAGCTTCAGGAATTTCTTCTGTACATTAATATTGATAGGACCCACTAATTCCATCCAAGGGTATCTCAAAACAACATCCATGTTATCCATATTTGAAGCATAAAAATCACCATGCAACACATACTTATCCATAGAAAGCTTCAAATCGTTATAAACTTGAACATCCTCATCATCAACCTGTGTATTTTCAATTTGTTTTGCTGGAACTTGCAATTTTTTTGTCAAATTAACATTGATGAAATGATGCTTGCAACTAGGATTTATAGAAACAATGATCTTCTCTTTCTAAATCAATCCATGAACTTGCAATAAGGAGATACCAGCATAAAATAACCCTTTAGGTTCCTTGGTTTCCTTCTTTTCTGTACAAATAAAATCTTTTCTGGGCTGTGTGTCTGTCTGTGTGAGCTTATCCACAAGATTAGTTTTACGGTCAAAGTGGTCCATAATAGCTTTTGTGAATATGTCCCAAGTCAAGGGCTTTCGATAGCAATGTTGATGCCTTTGCCACCATTGCCATCTTTCAGTGTCCAAGTACATTTTTCCCATTCTCAGCTGAGTCTCATCATCCATGATGTAATTCAAACTAAAACATTTCTCCATTTGTGCTAGCCATTTGGCTGGATGAGAGCCATCAAATTTATACAAGTCCCTCAAACTCTGAGGTAGGCCCGCCATCACACAAAAAAAATTTGGCGAAAATTTGAAATTGTCACAGTTTAGTGAATATTTCTCAGAATCCCTATTATGACCTATTTTAAAAAATGGAACAATCATTCTGCATCTGCCCATGTGATAGAAATCTTGATCCAGGCAGTGGAATTTCAGATTTGCACTGCAACTCTCTCGCCGTCACCAAAATTTCTGTAAAAAAGAGCTGATTTTAAATCAGCGATATCTCCCTCATCTGGACTCCGATTCAACTGTTTTTTTTTTTAAATTGGGTATTTTTTCACAAAGAATCCAGATCTGCAATTAGCTTTTGTAGATCTTGCACCAGGAAGTCCAGATCTGTGCTGCAAACTCGCTGCCCTGAAAAATTGTTTGCAACCCCACTGATTTTTAAATCAACGATATCTCCTTCATTTGGATTCCTATTCGACTGATTTTTTTTTTGAAATCGGGTATTTTTTTCACATAGAATCCAGATATGCAATTATATTTTATAGATATTGTACCAAAACGTACATATATGATCTGAAAACTCGCTGCCCCCAAAAGCCTGCAAAGAAAAAAAAATTCTCCACTGTTTGCACAAGAAAGTGCTCCGATACCACTTGGTATAGCTCTGATACCACTTTTTATAGCTCTAATACCACTTGTTATACATATGACCCAGAAATATATGAGAAATAACAAATATACCCAATAATAACAAGATCAAAATAGATAGAAATGCTTCTTATTATCAAACCCTTCAGGTAGGGCAACACCATACATTCACTCCTTGAGGAAGGGGAACACTCCACAAGCCATATGCCTATTCATACAATATTCCTTCACACCTTCTCCATGTGGAGTCTCTAGCCTCTATATAGGCCTCATACATACAATACCATGGATCATTACCATGGTTCCCTTAGACCATCGAACTAATACCATGGGCCCATTACATTATTACTAACTACTTGTGGTCCCTTACATGATATGGGTTAACCACCTTATTTATTACTATGGCCCATCCCATTATTACATTATTACCTTGGGTACCTCCCTTTGTACCCCATATTATCCCCCCTAGGTATATAACATCTTACAAAAACCTCCCAGTTGTCTAGTGTGGCCCCCTATCCGCTTCCCGTTTACTTCACAGGGTAGACAAAGAACCCCCATATTCCCTACAGAATTGCTTTGTCATCCACTATAGATTCCACATAGTGTTTTCTTGGCCAGGTACCTGTTATAGAAAGCAAATTTTTCAGTAAAGAAATCAAATTTTCCTGAGTAAAAACCACTGGTACTTCACCTCTCGTTTTTATAATTTTTTAAAAGATGATGCCTAAAGGAAAGTTGGAACCAAGTAGTGTAAAAATGACTCCTCCTACCATTGATATAGACCATTTACCCCTGGTTGACCAACAATATAGAATCACAGAGGCTAATTGTGAGTTTTACTTGTTCGAACTACACAATTGGCTCAAAAAAACCTTTATGGACCAGAGTGATGAAATCAACCTCTAGGAATCCCTCTTGCCACTATTCATGTTTCCCTAGACTCATCCTTCCCCAGATTTTGTTTTATGGTGCCAAGCCAGGTATATCCCCATCCAAAGAGCCACTGTGGCCTAGAATGGAGACATTCTTCTTACTATACCCAAGAGTCAATTAACTAGATTCTTCAAGTCTCCCATAATGATTCTTTGAGCTCATTTCTCTATAGATTCCCTTATAGAACTCTACCAAAATCTAAACTTATTTGGAAGAGCCATAATATTTGAAATTTTCTTAGGAGAGGATGTCCAACTTCCAAAGAAGAATCCACCATATCCAACCTCCATGTTTCTAGCAAAGACCAAACAAATTGTCTCATTAGTATCTTATCTCCTAGGGTATCAATCATATCAATGGGTGGATGAGCCTATCCTAAGTTTTCTGTCCATTTTTTCCACAAAAGAAAAACCTTATGTAGTGTTTAACTTAAGTCAATTCCTTGCAGACAACATTCATGAGCAGTTTCTCAACATTACCATAAAAGGAATGTTTAAACATGCATCAATGATAGTTTATATGTTTCTATTTTTCCAGGCAGAAATATTCCCAATTGCTTTGCAGAAAGTAGATGAACAATGCAATGCACAATCAGTCATCCGGTGGACCTCTTTGGTGCGAAAGAGTTCGAATAATTTCAGTTTCAATGACTTCATAGACCAGTTTATTTATACAGCTGCATGCCTTCTTAACAACAATGTGGAACCTGGAATAGGTTCTGAGATACAAATAACTTTACATCTCAGTGAACATGTCAAAACAGAAGACTGGTACTTGTACCAGAACTACACAAAAATTAGGGTGTATGGATGTGAGCTGCCACCATACAGATTGCCCAAATATGTTCCTATGAGAATTTTCTCACTGGAATATAAGGCAAATGATTAACGTGGATGACTTACACTTTGTTTAAGCTAAAAAGAAGGCATAGTTCAAGATCAAGACATGGGTGGGGCCATTCATATGCAGCAGTAGAGTAGTAGGTAAAGAGGCAGATGCACTTCTTAGATAAAATAATTTCCAATTAAGTTTTACTTGGTCATATGACCCCTTCAACATCATTTCCAGTTTAAAAGTGGAACAAAAGACCACTCACACTCAAAATCCTAGGCCAGAGATTGAAAAATTCATGAACCAATATGAGTCGAAGGAGAACACTTTGTAAGAAGCTAAAGAATAGTTTATGTCTACAACAACTTCACAAATTCTAGTACCTCTGGAGAAGCATGACAAAAGGCCAAGAGAAGAAAAGCCTCCCGTAGTAACAAAAATTAGAGCCATGAATTTCTAATATATACAAAGAAGCATAAAACTAATCCAAAACCAGTTTTCATGTAGGATGATAAAGGACGTGCTACTATAGTTTCTATAGGTCCACATGTTTATGCAAATTCAGAAAACATTTTTTGCAGGTGCAAGACAAGAAGACATTTTTGAAGGCTCTCCATCTTCCTCAGCCTCATAATATCCTCCAGATTCAACATACAATAGACTTGGCTCAAGGCCAAACATAGCCAAATATTTTTGCTAAGTACAAAGTAGCAAAGAAAAAAAATGAGTTGCTAAAGGCCAACACTTATACTCATTTCTGGAAGCAAACTACTTCTTCCCAACACAGGTTTCTGTCAGCGTTTGATACTAAACAAATAAGAATGAAAATGGCTTTTCTATAGGCACAGGTTCCATTCCCTAAATCACCAGTAGACTACAAGAAGACAATATTATGCTTTGACACCAATAAAATCCATCTGATTGATTAGATGGATATGCACAAATAGACTAGGGAGATGTTATACTCCACTTTGACTAATACTACTATGACAACTTCAAAACTGCAAGCCTCCATCAGCAACATACAATCACAATTAAAGCTGGAGAACATTTCATGTTTGGAAAATGATTCTAGAATTAAGTCATTAGAGGACTTAGTCATTAGGATAGGTTAAGACCCCAGTGATGTAAATGCAGTAGAGGAGATTGTTAGGAAAAAGAATGCAGATATAACAACTCTTAGGAAGTAGCTCAAGCTGCCATCTACAGAGGAGCCACAGACCAAGGAAATGGGAGAACTAGAAAAGAAAAAGGAATACATGTTCAAGATAATAATTGAATAGAAATGACCAGATCAGAGAAATGGAGGTGGAACTAGAAAAAATTCTTAAGGAAAAGGAGCAATCCTCATAGTTGGATATAGTTCCACTAACTGTAGTACCTATTTCAGTCACAGGGACAATAGAGGCTTCTAAATCGGCAACAACACCAACACAAACCACATATTCTGCCACCGAATTGGTTAAATCCATGCCGAAGATGTCCATTCAGGGAAAATAAATTGAGAAGTTAAAAGATCAGCTAAAGAATTTACAGGATCAGAAGTTTAAGATAGACAACTCCTGTGTAGTAGAATTATAGAAATCTCACAAGCTTGCTCAAAGAATAGAGTTTTTAGAGAGTGAGTCAGTAATGGCTCAAACTTTAGCACAGACCAAAGAAAACATATGGGTGGATATCAATCGAGCCATAATAGAAATTTGGCCATCAATTCAGATCATCTTTATGCAGGAAGAGTTGATGTAGAGATCAAAAACAATAATAGAAGAGGTAAGAGAAACTTTGGGAGACAAGCCAACTTAAGCAACAACCTTGATAAAAGTTTTGAATTCTAAAACCAAGGAAGAAATGGAGGAGATTCCAATTGCAGACATAACAGAAACCATTCTAGAGATAAATAAAGTTTTATAGAAGAGGAACCTTGTGATACAACTAGAGAATGAGTGTCAGTCTCTAGAAACTATTGTTCAGAGGTTTCATTCCAAGTTCAAGTTGCTAAATTAGTGAGGGCTACTAGGGCTGGTAGCAATGAATGACAAATTGATCAGTTTGAGTGACTACAACCAAAAACTGTTTACTATTGCCCAAGATAAATCTAAGTTTGCAGGGGTAAAAGGAAGTATTACAAGGAAAGCTTTACTAGAGGCTTTAGATTTCAATTTGATCATTAAACATGAGATCAAACACACTTTGATCAACAAGCCTACATTTCAGAAATATACCGAAGTTGATGAAACATATAGAAATCTAATAAAATTTTCTATCCTTAGTGAAGATCGATGGGATCACTTGTGTGAATTACTTGAGTGAAACATTTTTCATCTCAGACAAAGAAGAAACACCCTTTTGGGACCAGTCATCAATAGCCATCCTCGACAGTAGTGCCAGCAACTCCAACAGTTCCAAATTCCTAAATTTTTGTAATATTTGTGTAACTAGTTTTAGATATTTTAGGATTCTGTCTTGATCTTTTGGCATCAATATATTTTGTAATTATTTTTCTATAAGTACTTCATAATTCGAAGTAGTAGGGGTTGATGTTTATGTAAAGAAAGGACCATTGATGTAAAGTTGTTCCATAGAGTTCCAGTGGACACATTTCAGTAATACAATTTTTTTTTAGGATTCTTGTGTGAGATTTTTGGTGAAGTAATATTCTCTGTTTTTATTGTGTTTTCCTCTCTTTGTAATTTCACATATGTTTTCTAATCTATTTTTTCAAAGAAAATTATGAACCTGAATTTGTTTAAGTACACTCAATTTTGTCTTTTGAACAATTTCAATGTTTTCTACTGAAGTTAAGCAATATAGTTCTTAATTTCTCTCTGCTTAATGGACACTTAATCATTTCTTCTTTTTCCATTTCATCAAAAATATAAGATCCAATAAATATGCCTACCTTGCCCTGCTAGATCTATCTGTAAATGCTGAAATAAATCCCATCGGAGTATATTTATTCCATTTCCCAATGGTGTACTATTAAATTATCAACCAAACAACCAAACCAAATCTAAAACCAAATTATTAAACTTTCATAACTAGCCTAATATCTCAATTCGAACAAGTCTAAGTTTGAAAGACATATCCCTCTCTGAAGCTGGCAGGGCTAGATCCCAACTTCCAAAGTGGTCTTGTGGTTACCTTTGTAATTCTTTCACAGTTTTTGGAAATACAGAGTGCTAACATGACTCTGGAACATACATCCTCTAATCGATTAACCCCCACGAGGATTATTGAACCCACTAGAAACGAATGCATCTCTAGAGCTACTGTAGGATGACATGGATACAGTGAGAGGATTCCAACCATATGGAAATCCATGATTAGGTATTGTCATAATTCCTAATAATATATCTGAACCCATCATGGGGAATGCAAACCCAAATGTGAAAAATATTTTAGATCCTTCGACATTGGACAAAGGAATACTATACGCGATGGAACTAGAACCTCCACTCGTTGTGAATGGAGATGTAAAATTCACAGATGTGAAGGCACCTATATTGGATGTGCCAAATGGCGTAAGTCCACTAAGATTATGCCAAAACGAGTTGAAGGATGTAGCTTGGAAGGGATCCATGGTCAAAGGTATAGATGTAGACATGACCTGTGGAAGACCATCATTCACTATAGGTGTAGACACAATGAGTCATGACACATAAGTATTAATGTTTTCTATGAATAGATTGGGTATGAGAGTATGTAAAGATCCAGATAAGTCTATATCCCCATCTAATGATATGGGTTTAAAGGTATGATGATGAGCTGGCAGAGCATGGTCAACCACTTTATGAAAAAAAGGTTCAAGCCTATGAGTATGACCCAAACTAACCTAAGACAAAAATGTATGTATGTTGGAATTAAGTCTATGTCTATGTGGAGGTGGACCCGCCTCATAGGGGACAAGATTTGAAAGTCTATGAGAATGATGCAAATGAAAATCCACCGCGGTGGTGGAAAAAGCTGACATGAGTGTGAATAAAGAAAAGTCCTAAGGCCACTAGATACGAAGAAAAAAAAACATGCACTAAAAAGATACGAAGGCAACAAACCAAGCAAACTAGAGTGGGAAAGGGATCCTCCCGATGTTGGAGATTTATTAATCAATGCATGGGTCAATAGTGAGGAAATAGTTGGAACAATTATAACATGTACCCTGCTCAATGATCCAACCCAGGACCAAGTGCTCTTATGATTTGTGGAGCACCCCCTTAGGTGGACCGAGCGGGTCTGCTTGAAATTCGCCCTAGGTACAACAAGGACTGACCCCGTCATTGTCCCTCGTGATAGTATCCTAAGAAAGGCCACTGAAGTCATTGCCAAAACAACATGTCCTAGGGGGACAATCATCAGCTAGAACTACATGCAAGGGCAAGATATTGAACCTGAAGGCTCCTGAAGGAGACCCCCATGAGTACGATGCAATTCCTAGATATAACCACCACCTATTCCAAACAGAGTTTGGTGGTTAACTTGAAGATTCCAATGTAGCCTAATGCTTAACCCTTATTTTAGAAGGGCTTCCTAGATTGTTCCATTAAAAGTGGATTTAACCACCCTATATGAAGATGCTATGTTTGTTTTATGGCCTTGGGAAAGTTAACCTTACGCCCCTATCCCAAGACCCTAGCCTATCTAATGTTGGTTTTCAACCAAGGAAATAGAAATTTGTCAAATTAATTTTAATCGCCATTCGTTACTTCAAGGGTAATGATTGAAACTAAAATGATGTTATGACTCAGCTGATTCAAAGAAACCATGCTAAGATATGCAAATGAAAAAGTTTAGTTTCGATGAATTATACCTAGAGTAAGGAATAAATCCTTTCTTTTCAATTTGAAACCATGTATATATTCCTCAATTCTCTCTCATTTATCACTCTGATCCTATCAAGAAAAGGAGAAAACCCGCTACAAAATTGTAGCAAAAGAAGCAAAAGGGAACAAATAAAATTCTACCCAAAACCCAAAACCCTAGATCTACTCATAAGAATGCACTAAGATATGAAAAAATGAATTTTCAATCAATAAATCAAGCTACATGCAAACAATCAATGTATGGCTCTAAGTACAATGATGCCAAAGAGGTATTTGAACAACAATGTGCTTGAAAAGAATCAAAACCAAAGAAGAAGGATCAAACCATAATAAGATAACTAAGCCGACAAAATTTCATGTAAACTTAGCATAAAACAAATGATCAAATCCAAAAAATTCAAAGTAAAAACACCACATAGAAGGGTTTGTAGGGATGCAAAAATCCTCTTCTAGATTTGAGTTGAACCCCTCAATTTCTAAGGCAAATCTGCCTTTAACGCTTTGTCAGAGAAGAATTGAACGAACGAGAGAGGCTATCGACACTCCCCAACAATTATGTAGAATAAAACAGAGGACTATCAATGCCTTGGTCTGAGCTGCATGCATGGAATAGAGGGAAAACTAGTTAGATATATGATACAAATTTAAACAGGAACGCAATAGATTACAGAGATAACCATAAGTACAGAGATGCGATAACCATAAATAAAGAGATGTAGTGGAAATAACACTTTATTTCATTAATGGAAAATACCAAAATATGCTTACAACCAGAATTGGAAATAAACCAGCTAGGACGATGGTAGCTTATCTCTAAGAAGAGATGTGCGGCTACATGTCTCTAAACTGTTCCGAACTTCTATTACAATGAGGCTCGAAGGCCTATTTATTATTGAGAAACAATGGAAAACCCTTCACATTCCAAAACCGACCCTTAGAAGATGAAACGCCAAATTGTGGGCCCCGTTTTGGCTAAATTGGTACATCAATTTCCCGGGGTCGTAACTTTGGCATACGATCTCCGTTTGACGGGTACAATAGCTCATTAGAAAGATCTATTCGAGAACTATCATTGTTGGAATGGCAACACTGTTCCATGGACCCGTGTTGCCCCTGGATTCCCAAAAAACGTCGTTTAGGGCCTGAAAACGGCTCCGGAAGTTCAGAACCCGAAAAACTGCTAAAAATAGTAAGTTGTGCTATAATTAAGGAAACTGAAAATGCTGAAAGAAACAATGATGGGGGTCCAGATGGACTTGGCAGGTGGCCACCAATATCCACTTGGATCAATCTAGAGGTTTTAGGATCTGGGTTTCAAAACCAAGCTTCCATGATGACTATGGACCATTTTAAAACACCAAGGAAACCAAAAAGCCCCTAAGAAAAATTAAATACAATAGGATAAAAAATTGAGTTACTGGGATTTCTCCAATGGAGTCTCCATTTGTGTTTAAGAGAGCATTTTTCCTATAGTAGTAGGTTACTTTAATCCCAACAAGATTTGACCAAATTTTTCTTAGATGGTGTGTGTGAATGAAGTGGAACAAAGTAAATTAGAAAATCCCAAAAACTCCAGATTACTGGAAACGAGGTAGAGAACATACCTATAAATGCTATATCTCTATCTCTATTTGATGATGCCTGCTCTAGGAAGATCTCCTCAAGGTTTTTGCTCCTGGATATCTTAGATCACCTACACACAAAGAAAGGAACCAATCCTATCTTCTTGCAAAAAAATGTTAGTGCCACGCATAATATATCAATCACATCAAATATAGTATACCATGACAAATAAATAATGGGGAGAATGTTCATTACTATTTCTCTTTGATTGAAATGGAGTACCTCGGTGAGTTTTCCAAGCCTCTTCCCTTGATCTACTTCCTAACCTCTATTCTCACTGGTGTGTATGCACAAGTTTATCACAATCACAACTCTGGCAACATTACGACATAATTTACAAGTTCCTTTTTTGTCCCTTTGAGACTAGTGAAGAGCTCCATTTATATATATTTTCCTCATCATTGGGCTTCATTGCACCTAGGCATTTTCTTGACTGTACCAAGGTGATGATTAAGGTAGACCAAATCGATCATTATTTTAATCAGCAATGATTATTTTAACCAAATTTGTTAAATTGTACCGAATCTAAGCTTATCCAATCCTATCCCTGCACTGTTTTGGAGCTCTAATGCAAAGAGGGAATTGATGACCTTCTATTTTATTCCCCACCACTAGGAAGGAGCGTTGCTAGGCATTATGGTTTAGTTCCCACAGTTAGGCAGGAGCATTGATCCATCAAAACACTTGTTTTTGATGTGTCTGTTAGGTTCCTATACTAATAGGAGTCATAAATTTTTGAATAGCTGAGATTAAACCTGTAATATGTACATACCTTTACTTTTTGCAAATTTTTTCTATATTCAGAAAATTAAAAAATGAAAAGAAGGTATGTCCTAAAAGAAAACTCAAAGGACAAAAAGAATAAAAAGGTCAAAAAAGATGAAAATATGAACCCCAAAAAAGAAAAAAGACCATGAAAGTGTGCAAGTCAAAGTGCCACTACTATTTACTTTTTGTGCAGAATAAATGATTGTGTGTAGCTTGTAATCTTTGCCACAATCCATGATAGTTGAAATGTTTAAACTTGGCTATTTCATGCTTATAGATAGAGAATAAAATCTAACCAAACAGTGTAATCTTGGCAGATAAGTAGATTAGGTAGAGTGAATAAAAGGAGCTGAACTGTTTAATCTGAGCCCTTGGATGTAATAAGGTTAGGCTTAGTTAGATTACCACTGTAAAAGAAAAGAAAACGTTTTGATAAGGGTTTTCCAGCTTATGTGCACCCTAATAAAGAGAAGTAAAAATGGTAGGATGAGTAGGTGGGTAAGTAGAAGAAAGGTTGCAGAATTGTGATGATTGTTAGACAAAAGCATATTATTCACCTTCATCATCTAAGTTCTAAGTATGGATGAAAATTGGACATGCATCAAGTCCACAAAGTCAAATTGATTAACTTCCCCACTCATTACACCTATCACTTAACTAGTTTCCAATAAAAAGTCTTAAGTACCCAAAATCTTAAGTCAAAGGGGATCAGAGCATTTTTTTGACTTTTGGAGGGACCGGAACCTCGACCTAATGACTTAGAGGTCCTAAGTACTAAAAACCCCCTCATAAACATTCACCCCCCTTCAATTCACTCATATTCCCAAACAAATCCACTTTCCTAAGAAAAGCACCATTTTCCTAAGGAAAAGTCATTTTCCCCTAATAAACCCATTTTTCTAAGGATAAAATCTTGTTATCCTAGGAAAAGTGATCACCCCCATGAAAAAGACCCCTTTTCTCAAAAAACCCAAAAATACTTTTAGCCTAAGTCATAATATATGTGTGCTAAAATCAAACAAAGGCAATAGATACATTATACTTAGTGCTTTTTATTCTCCACCATTAACATATTAATTTCTAACGTTTATATATATTAAATCCCAAAGAAAAATAACCCTTTCCCGTATAGTTATAAATAAATCCTTTTTATTAGAACCCCAAGCCCAAAAGTTTGAAATATAAACTTTATTAATACTGCAACCCAACTAATGAGTTAATTAATCGGTCAACGATTAATTAATAATCAAAACCATTAGCCAATAAAATCACCCCCAACGCCCTAAACCTGCCTTAAACCATCATTTGATTAAAACCTACCGTGCTTAAATATTAGTCAGGCCCATCCATTATCCTTCGTACAAACTCCCCACCCTGATCACCGTACGATTGCCTCCCCTTTAATCCGACAGTCATTAAACATAATGGGTAGCCTCAACACCGAGACTTTACCTGCCCAATATGGGTTGTTTTCCTTTGGGCCCCGCTGTGACGTGGTGCCCAATGAGTGGGACTGGGAAACCTTCCCCCAAAACCACCTAGCCCACAAAAGCGATGCGAACAAACCTGCTTATCGCCTTCCGCTAAACGAAAAAGCATCACGTCATCCTGCTAAAAGCCAAAAATATCACTATTCCCATACGCCCGTTAAAACATTCACTTTGTTAATAAAACCAAAAAACCTCATTATTTTTGTTTTATCATGGAAACAAATATCCCAGACCTCCATGCACGCGACTGACGATGTCCAACCGCCAACCTACGTCCAACTGCCCTCCTATAGAAGCCATTGAAGTCTCAGTCCTCCCTCCAGTTCATGTAGACCTTCTGCAATCATGCACAGTCACCCGTCAACCGATTCGGAGCCCAAATTCCCAGAAATTCCAAGTATTTACCCAAATTCACTGGAAACCATGTCTCATTCGAGAACCTGTTTCTTTATTGCTTAGAAATTATTAAGAAATCAAGTAAAGGAACTGCACTGCGACCCCAGACTACTCTGCATTAGAACGTAGCTGCCCTAATTGATTGAAAACCCCATTCTTAAATCCATAAGAACTAAGAATGTCTACCCGTATTGCCATGGATGTCAGGCCAATTAGAACTCCCCATCTAGACTTAAACCATCTCCCTCTGGCAGATAAAGATTTCCAAATTAAGGACACTATTGTCCGTGAACACCCTATCAAACTGTACTGCCGATTAAGGGACCAATACCTAAACCAAGCTGATAAAATAGGTCTTTGGGAGTCTAATTTGCCCAAGTATCAATTCCCTGAGGTACACATTTTCCCTAATATTTTTCATTATTGCCATGCAAATTACATTCCCAGTCAAAGAGCAGTGACGTCCCTTGACCAAACCATACTTTTCACCATCACTACGGAGTCAGTCAATGAAATGCTGCAACTGCAACCAGGACAAAATCTGACCCCTATTTCCATTGGAGACGCACTAGACAAATTCCCTAAGATTATCCCTGCCAGACTTACTGAAATATTCCAGACCTTTATTGTGGAAGAGAAAAATATTCCAAATGATCCTCCCCCATACATGTGGACCATATTTTCTAAACTTGGCCCGGACATTGTGTTAATGATATCTAGTGTCTTAGGTTATACTACCAATGAGTATATTGATGAAATCATCCTAGCCTTCATGTCCATCTTCACTCTAGGACAACCCCCTACCATCATGTATGATTAAGCCAAATTCATAGCAGATAAAATGCATGATCAATTCTTAAGAATTAACAATGAAAGATTATTCAACTATTCCTCAATTTTGTACCACCTTTTCCTATATTATCAAGCTGATAAATTCCCATTTACTCTTCAAAAACTTGATACCAAAGGCCACCCTAGGTCAGTAGTCTTCTGGACTCCTTTGATCCACAAATATGAATCACCATATCCATACATAGACTTCATAGATCTATTTGTACAACCTTTTGTATCCATGCTATTAGGTAGCCCTCCTCCAAGAATCAATTTAGACATCAGGAGGATCCTGCAGCTGTCAAAACAACACAAAGTGGGAGATTGGTACTTGTACGAAAATCACACTGAAATTAGGATCTATAGTTGTGAGTTAGTACCATACAAGTTACCCAGATACCTCCCAATGAGGTTATTGCTCTGGAGTACTATAGGAAGATAATCAATTTAGATGAGGTATATTTTGTTAAAGCCAAAAAGAAGGCTCAACTCAGAATCAAAGATCAACTAGGCCCCTTTGTGTGCAATAGTCGAGAAGATCGAAGTGAAGAAGAAAAAAATCCTTCAAAGGCTCAAACTGAAACAAAGCTTCATATGGAGATATGACCCCTTTGATTTCCTCTGCAATAGAAGACAAAAAACAAGTTGGCTCCCTACAATCACCATCGAATCCCTGAGATAGATAAATATGCAAATCAATTGGAATGGGTGGAGAATACTCTAGTGGATAGAGATAGCACTAAAGTTGCTGTTGAAAATGCACTAATTGATCTAGAGAAAAGGCCTGATGAAGGTTCTTTCCTGCAGGTTCCAGGAGAATCTCAAGCACAAGGAAAATCACAGGCACACAATGAACAACAAGCAGAAGAAAGACCCTAGGTGCAAGAAGAGTCAAAACAACCAGACTTAGCAAAAGAACTGACTCAAAAAAACTACTAGAGCACAATATGAGTACTCCCCCTAACTTGCAAACTCCTTTAAATGAGGATAAGAACCTCTAAAGGAATAGGGAGGAGGCCACTCCTTTAGGTAGAGCCATTTCACAAACATATGTCAAAAGGCAAAGGTAAAATCCCTTTTACGAGAAAAAAATTCACAGAAGAAACAGTTGGAGCCATAAGCACAAAAAAAGAAAGGAGTAGGCATGCTACTCCCTCTGGAAGAACACAAGAACCTTCCACAATACCTACTCAGATGTTGGAAAGACATAAAAGTGTGGAAGTATCCTCATTAAGGATTTCAGCTGACCAAGACCAGGATATTAGAGAAAAGTACAAGGAAATAAAGGCCAGGAATGAAAGGTTAAAATCCCAAAGCTATGCACAGTACCTCAAAATGGCTCCCACCAACCAAACAAGGCTTATGTTAGCCTTTGATGTGAAAGAAGGAAAAATGCAGATGACTTTCCTGAAACCCACCACTTATTACCCCAGATTAGAAGCTGACTACCAGAAGACAGATTTTGAAGTACTGGCAAACGACATACATCCTATTGGCCAGATTGAATTGCATAAATAGACAGGAGAGATGGTATATTCTACTTTGACAAGCAAAGCCATTGCAACCCACCAGTTACAAAATCCGTTGAATAATATATCATCACAGTTTCAATTAGAGAAGGCCCCCTCACAAGCTAAGGATACTAGAATCAAGTCCTTGGAGGACTTAATCATAGCGCTGGGACATGATCCCAAAGAGGTGAAGGTTGCAGAAAGGTTAATAAGAAAAAAAAATGATGACATAGCTACTTTGAAGAAACAACCCAAGATTCCACCATTGCACCATCCACAAACAACAGAAGTCCTGGAAACACAAAAAAGGACGAGAAGAGCTTATGGACTTGGTCCTCAAGCTAAATGATTAACTGAAAGAAACAGAGAAAGTGTTGGACACATTGATTCAGTATAAACAGAGTGAATTGCCACCACTTCAGTGACTATTATTCACACAGTAACAATTGCAATCCCTTCAACACTGGCAGCCTCTTTAGCACCAACAGCTCCACTTGCTACATCACTACCAGGCACAACTAAGTCTACAACTGTAGGTACCTCAACAAAAAAGACAATAGAGTTAGTGAAAGCCATGGAGGAAATGTCCATCCAGGCTACAGAGCTAAAAAAGATTAAGGAGAAAGTGACAAGCTAAGAAACTGACTGTAAGCTTGCCCAAATACAATAGAAAGAAGAAGCACATAAAGTGCTAAGGATGGGTGAGAGGATAAAGTTCCTTGAAAAATATTTAACATTGCAAAAGCCACTAGGAAAAATCAAGGAGATGCTCTGGCCAATATCATTGACTCTGTCAATGATATTTGGCCATCAATTCAAGTAATATTCGAGAAAACATAACTGGTGAAAGTGGCCATTGAAGCAATACAAAAGGTAAAGGAAGACCTAGGAGACCAACCTGAGGAGGCTAATCAACTCATCCATTTCTTGAAGAGCAAGAACATACATGAACTAAATGAGCTTGGTATGGAGGACATAACTGAAACCATATCATTAAAATAAAAAAGGTTCTTTCTAAAAGAAACCTTATTCTTGACCTAAAGAAAAAATGCCATAACTTGCAAGTTGGCATTTACAAGTTCATGACAAAGCTTCAAATTTTGATGGATAAAGGCCTTCCCAGTCCCATGGTAATTGATGACAAACTTATGACCCAATTGGACTATGTTGAAAAGGTAAAGAAATTGTCTAAGGAACAGGAAAGCACTTAAGGAGTCAAGGCATTGCCAATAGGGAAAGTATTATATGATACTTTAGAAAATCTATTCTTCCTATAGCATGAGGTAAAGCATCTATTTGTCAACAAGCCAAATTTTGCCAAATACACTAAGGTAGATGAGATATATAGAAGGATGCTCAATGTAAAGTTACCTAAAGGTGAACGGTGGGTAGAAATGACAGATTTACTATAAGTTACCACAATAAATCTACATGGAATCCATATAAAATAGGTAAACAGGGTCAAAGAGTAACAGGTTAAAGAGTATTAGTAAAAGATTGAAGACAAAAGGTGATTCTAGCAGAAAAATATCAACCAACTTAAAGAGCTAAATTCAAAATGCAAACATCCAACACAATCACAATAAAAGGGACAGCATGATGCAATTTTCCATCTGTCTTTATCTTCATGCTTGAAGATATTTTGATTTCCTAGATTAATTCTCAAACTGTTATGAGATATTTTGTAATATTTTTTTTATAATACTTCACATTTCAAAGTAATTATTGTGGATTCAAAGACATTTCTATAGACATTTTTCTCTCAAGTTAACATGCTATTATATCACGACTGGATTGGCTTGCTGGATCGAGGAATAAAGTAAATCATTTCATAGGATTCTTATGTAAAGCGGAAATCGAATAAGTATTCTCTCTCTCATGTTTAATATTGTTTCTCCTTATGTTTAGTAATAATCATATGTGTTTCTATGAAATCTGAATGTTAAACTAGGAATGATATTTTAGAACTGGATTTAATGCTTTCTGTCTTGACTATTTACATTCTTAATGTTTTCTGCTAAACTAGCTTAGTTTGGGAATTATTAACTACTCCCTTACTTCCGTAGTTTCCCCTCCTAGGTCTGTAGTAAATGATTCTTAGTTGCCCTTTGCCCATGATCACCTCCTACTCTTCATCTTGATCCCAGTCTGAGGATTCTTCATTGCCCTTTGACCTTGGTTAGGGCTACCTCATCCATTTGAACCTAAAGATTTGCCTTTTGCTTTGCTAGCTTGCCCTGTGAACTCTCCATTTAGTGATTGATCTGATCCAGTTAAACCATCCTTTGGTTGAATAGCCCAATAGCTTGAAGGCCTTGTTCAGTCCATCTATTCCTAGAATTCCACCACCCAACCAAAATCAAAACCTTATGAGCACTAAGAACTATCCTAAAATCCCACCCAAAACAAAGTTAGATCATAAAGGGAGAGCCCTCTCTGGACTTAGGTTGGCTAGAAACCAAGTCTAAAATATTAGGTTTGTGGTTACCTCAGATTATTCCTTCTTCTGATAACTTCTAGGGAAGACTTCTGAGTGATAACATAGTGGTGACCATACTGGGGACCCAAATCCTCAGTCTTAATAAACCTTTGAGAAATTTCAAATCTTTATTTCAAGCTTCTTGAAGGATTTATTAGAAGTTGTTTATAAAAATCTCATAAAAGAAAGTAACTAGAAAAGTTTGAAACTCTGGCTTCAAGGATAAATCATAATACTAGGGCCAACCTAGATCCAAACCCTCCCCAAGTATTTGATAATCCTAATCTGATTTCAAGAATATCCAGAAGACAAGAAAGTTCAGTCAGTCCTACACCTTCAATTGAAGCAAATTCCTGCCCGTATGAGTGGTTGTTTTTAGAATATCTCCCCTTTTACGAGGCTTTTGACCTTTCCCTATTTAGAACTAGGTCTGAGAGTGCACTCAATGACATAGTTCTAGATCCAGAATTTACAACAGAACTTGAAATCCAAAGGGAAAACTTGTCAATTGATCAATACATTCTAAATTCCCCTCAGTCATCCCTTACTACTGTTAATATCCCTGAGCTTTGTGAATCAGTTTCAACTTCCTTTGATTCACCATTATTCCCTTCCAACTCTGAAGTTCACTCCTGACCTCCATTTATACCTTCGCTTCCCCACCAACCTATCATTACCCATCAAAAACCTATCACTCCCAGTTCTCCATTACCCACTGTATCACCTTATGGTACTCAAAGTCCACTTCTTAGTCCTACCCAACTTAGAGCCATGGAAAACATATATGCCCCTCTTGTGATGCCTGCTCCACAAGGTGCCATGCCACCAGATTACCAGAGCAAAATTGTCCTATTTGATGGCACAAGATCCTACACTGCACAACAACATACAAGAAAGATGACAGATCATTCTGAATTGCATGAAATTGATATTGGAGATGTCCAAATGAGAGTTTTTTCCCAGACTCTAGCTGATGATGTGAGAACATGGTTTAGATATTTACCTAGCAATAGTATAGATAGTTTAGAAGTATTTTACCAGTAATTTTTAAATAGATGGGAAAAGAAAAAGAATCCTCTTCAAATCCTTTCAGAGTATGAAAACATTAGGAGATGACCAAATGAAATAGTTCAAGACTACTATACTAGATTTAACAATGTATATAATGCAATACTAGTTGACCTTAGACCCCCACCTGGTTTATCTTCGATAAAGTTTCCTGACGGGTTTGACATTGATATGGAATTTCATCTTAGAGAGAGAAACCCTCCAAATCTAGAAGATATGCAGAGTGTGGTAGTTAGTGTAGAAGCTAACTTTCTAGCAAAAAGAGCTAGGGTTAGGAACGAAAGGAGAGCACTCTTGAAAGATGAAGCCACATCCTTTGACCTTAAAATTAATGCCCTAGCCAAAGGAATGGAAAAATTGATGGATAGGATAGAGAACATTGAAAAAAAGCCTCACTGTGATAATCAATAGGCACCTCCAGTGAGAAATCCAAACTTTAGAAAGAATCAAAATCAAAACATTGGAAAAAATGGACCAGATCAGAATATTAGGCCTCCTTTTTAAGAAAACTATGCTAAAAATTGCCATTCAGAAGACCCTGAACAAGACACACAAATCAACTTAATGGGATTAGATGAGGAGGAAACTGTTTTTTTGACTCAAGATGATTAGGAATTACATATGCTTCAGCAGTTGCAGACTCAATCAGTAGAATCATTCGATTACAAGCAAGGGTATGATTCTGCTATCTTCGAAGTGCATAAATAGTACAATTTGAGGAGCACAAAGAAAATTGATGCTACAGACCAAAACAAGAAAGCAATACCATATCAACCCAAGAAAATTAAAGTAGTTCCAGTTACAAAAACTCTCCAAATCCTCTCTAGACCAAATCAGAACCCTCCTAGTCCCACCATTGTAGATGTAACCAATGACCAACCTTCAAATGAGAAAACTTCCACTTCAGTTCCCTCCAAGGAAACGGTGGAACAGTCTCCAGAAATTGTATTAGAAAATACACTAAAAAAGACTCCAAACAATGAAAAAGAAGAACAAACTACTCCAAACCCTGCTGTTAAAATTCCAAACATTCAAACAGCAAAATCCTCTTTGCCTTTCAATTTGGGAGCAGATTTGGCCAAACTGAAAATATCGGTTCCTTTAACAAAACTGATTAAACATGAAACTTACAAATCTCAAATAAGAAAATCCTTAAACTTTGTTGAGAATGAAGACTCCGTTAACTTATTTGATGATCAGCCTGAGCTTTTTGGTCCTGATGTTAATGGAAAACTAATGGAAGGAGGGATACCACCCTTATACATTAGCCTTAACATTGACGATAAAATCCTACACAATGCTATGCTAGACTGTGGGGCTTCACACAATCTAATGCCAAAATCTCTTATGGAGAAATTGAACTTAGATATCTCTAGGCCTTACAAGGACCTATTTTCATTTGATGCAAGTCAAGTGCCTAGGACTAATAAAAGATTTGTGTGTTTCCCTAGTGCAGTACCCTACTAAGAACATTCTTATGGACATAGTTGTTGCTAATATACCACCTAAATATGGCATGCTATTGTCTAGATCATGGGGTGCTAAACTCCAAGGATCTCTACAAATTGACATGTCATATGCCACAATATCAGTGTTTGGACATCCTAAAAAATTGTACAGAGAGACCCTGATGAAATATGTAGTGAGTAGCCAGGAGAGGCCTCAAAACTTTCCTATATATTCAATGCATTCTGACATCAATTTTTTCATTCTGTACAATGTTGAAACAAACCAAGAAAATACTTCAAAACATTACTTCAGAACCAAAAGAAATTGCAGTTGCAGCAGAAAATCAAATTGTTCAAATTCAAGAGCTTTCAGAGGAAAAAGATGATCAAGATACCTTAATCAAGGAAGATTTTGTTCCCCTAGATAGTAAGAATTATGAACATGAAATACTATGGCATCTTGAATTCAATGGGTCAGTGAACAAACTAGGGGTAGGAGCAAGAGTGTGGATTTACAATTTAGAAAATGATTACTTAGAGGGGCATGCTTACAGGCTAAACTTCAAATGCACTAACAACATGGCTGAGTATGAAGCACTTCTTTTAGGTCTCAAATTGGTTAAAAGGTTAGGAGATATAAGAGTTTCTATTATGGGATACTCTGAGTTGGTTATCAAACAAATCAACGCTGTATATATGACTAGAGATCCTAGGTTAGGTTCTTATAAAGGAATAGTTGTAGAAATATTAAATACTTTTTTAGAAATTAAGCTTGCAGTCATCCCAAGAAAACACAATATGCAGGCTCATAGTTTAGCAATTTTTGCCAGAACTTGTAAGTTACTATAACCTAACTATCAGTACAATGCCGAGGTTAGGCACAGACCTGCTATCCCTGACAACTTAAAACACTGGTAAGTATTCACTAATGACCAACAAATAAATATTTTTCTAACTTTTAGTGGAATAATTTGTAAATAGCAACATAGATACTGACATAACATTAGATCTTGATTTTACAAATAAAATAGAAATTAATAGATTAGAAAATGAAGAGATAGATATATTCCATCCCACAAAGTTTACAAAATCAGATATTCAAAACCTAAAGCAAGTTGAAATTGATGAGATAGTTGATGAAGACTCTGAAATCATTAATCTCAAAGACAATTTTTTGCCCAAAGAATTAGCTCCTTTGGAAGAATTGTTTGTTTCAAACGATGTCCCTAGAAAGCCAAAAATGGAACCCTTAAAATCAGACATAGAGGAGTGTAACATAGGCTCTGAGGAATATCCTAAATTGATAAAACTTTCAAAATATTTACCTCCTATTGAAAAGGTGAAATACATAGAACTGCTAAAGGAATTCCAAGATGTTTTTGCTTGGAGTTATGAGGAACTTAAGTCCTATGACACCAACATAATACAACACATCATCCCCTTAAAAGAAAACCATATACCTTTTAGACAGAATATTAGAAGGATTAATCCCATTCTATTGACTTCTAATGAAAAGGAAATCAAAAGAATGTATGAAGCCAAGATCATAGCACCAATTAGATTCTTTGACTGGGTTTCAAATTTGGTGCCCACAAGAAAGAAAACTAGTGATATTAGACTGTGTGTTGATATTAGGGATATCAATAAAGTTTCACTCAAGGACAACTACCCTCTCCCCAAAATGGATCACATATTACAAAGGGTAGTAGGTTCAAGAAGGATCTCATTACTAGATGGGTTTTTTGGTTACAACTAGATTTTAGTTCACCGAGATGACCAGGGAAAAATTGCATTCATTACTCCATGGGGCACATTCATGTATGTGAAGATGCCTTTTGGGTTAAAGAATGTAGGGGCCGCCTTTCAAAGAGCTATGGATATAGCTTTTGCTAAGGAAATCCACGACTTCGTTGTAATATACTTAGATGATATCACAATATTCTCTAAATCCAATGAACAACACCTAGATCATCTAAGGCAGGTCTTTATCAAGTGTCAAAAGTATGGAATTTCTTTGAATCCTAAAAAATCTTTATTTGGGTTGGAAGAGGGAAAATTGTTAGGCCACATAATCTCTAAATATGGTATCCGAATAGATCCTGCAAGAATCCAAGCCATCTTACAGATACCACATCCTAGGAGCATCAGAGAACTACAAGCCTTTTTAGGTAAAATAAAATTTCTTAGAAGATTTATTTCTAACTTAGCAGAACTAATTAGATTATTAAATAACATTTTGAGGAAAGAATCGATTATTAAATGGACACTTGAGGCTAAGAGGTCTTTTGAAGATATTAAGCTAGCCTTAACACAAACACTAGTTCTAATCAGTCCAATGTTTGATAGGGATTTAATTATATTTTCTTTTGCCTCAAAACACATAATTGTTGCAGTCCTACTGCAGAAGAATGATGAGGCTTTTGAACAACCTATTGCCTTCTTTAGCAAAGCCCTGAGGGATGCCCCTTTAAAGTATAATATAATGGAAAAGCAAGCCTTTGCTTTAGTTAAAGCTATCAAAGATTTTAGAGTTTACATCTTATATTCCCATATAACAGCCTATGTTCCCAATGCTATAGTCAAAGACATCCTAACTAAAGATGGTCCAGATGGAAAGAGAGGGAAATGGACAACTAATTTAGAATATGACCTAGAAATCAAACCTACAAAGTTCATCAAAGGCCAAGGTTTAGCCAAGCTCATGGCTGAATCGAACTGTCAGGCCTTAAACATAAATTTTATTGCAGAAATGGATAATGGAGAGGAGATGACGATTCCACCAATCAGCTAGGACTTTATTGAATCACCATGGTATGCTGACATCATATATGTTTTACAAAATTTACAAGATCCTCTTGAACTATCCAGGACTAAAAGTAGGTTCTTAAAAATGAAATCTTTAAAGTTTTGCATAATTGACAATGCTCTGTTTTGGAGGAATCATGAAGGTATCCTTCTTAAATGTTTATTAAAAGAAGAATCTGACAAGGTATTATAGGAGTTTCATGCAGGTGACTGTGGGGGACATCTTTACTGGAAAAACACAGCTGACAAGATCCTAAGATCCGGTTTTTATTGGCCCACTCTATTTTCTGATGTAAAGAAATTTGTAACCGCATGTCATAAATGTCAGATTTTTGAAGGAAAGAAAAAACTTTTACCCTTACCTTTAAAACCAATATTTGCCAAAGCACCATTTCAACAATGGGGTCTTGACTTCATTGGTGAAATCCATCCCCCTTCCTCTGCCCAACATAGATGGATCTTGACTGCCACAGATTATTTCATAAAGTGGATAGAAGCCATACCCTCAAGACAGGCCACTGACACTGTCATAATAAACTTCCTTGAGGCCAACATTCAATCTAGATTCAAATGCCCCACCAAAATAATCACTGACAATGTTGTAGCTTTCAAATCTAAAAGAATGATTGATTTCTGTAACAAGTATCACATAACCCTGGGTCACTCCATAGCCTACTATCCCTAAGGAAATGGACTAGCAGAGTCTTCCAACAAGAGCTTAGTGAATATCATCAAAAAACTGTTGGAGGATAACAAGAAAACCTGGAACAAGAAGCTAGTAAATGCCTTGTGGGTAAATAGGCTGACCACAAAGAAATCCATTGGCACCAATCCTTATCAATTAGTTTATGGAATGGAGGCTATTTTCCCATCTTCCTTGGGAACACCAGTGATGAAATTACTCCAAGAGGTGCAGGTTGAGCCAAATGACATTCACAGAAGAATCAACCAAACAATTCACTTACAACAGACCAAGGAAGAAGTGTACATCAGATCCCAAATTGTGCAGGAAAAGATCAAGAAAGCTTCTAACAAAAGGACTAAGGCAGAAGATTTTTACCTAGGAGATAAAGTTTTGAAATGGGATTCAAGAAGAGAGGATAAAGGTAAACATGGGAAGTTTGACTTCCTATGGAAAGACCCATATATCATATATGCTTTTAGGGGTAATAATGCTTTTTTCCTCAAAGAATTGGATGGAACAGAAGCCGAAGGAGGACCAGTTAATGGTCGAATGCTTAAACACTACATAGAACCTAGTTACTGACTTCACTAATCACTTGTACATATTCTATTTTTCAAAAGTTTAGAGTTGATTGATAGTGATTTTTTGGAGTTGAAGCCCGAAGAGAAGGCCCTAATTTTCAAAGGTTTGACTGTCATAAATAACAATAAGGTAGTGTTGATGCCTCGAAAATCGCTGCAACAACACTGGGGGATAACCACCCGGTCCGGACCTTAAAGCAACTCCTTTTCCATTTGATGTGGTGGCTCCGACTGGTTTAACTAGGTCCAGTTATCTTCTCCCTATCGCTATTGGTTTATGATGTATCTTTAACTACCAATAGACAGGGATATCAGATCACTTCTTCTTGCTGATCAGGCAAGAGAATGATCCTTAAGCTGATTTGGGTTCAACCAAGCCACAACTAAAATTTTGCCTCTTCGAGAAAAGGACTTAAAAGAATGTAGAAATTCCTCTAAACGCAAGCTTATTTTATAATGCAAGCAAAAAAGAAACTAATCTTAATCCTATCTTAATTAGACAGATATAGATCTAACCCAACTAAGAGCAAGATAATTAAAGTATTGGAATTTAAATATGTCTTGTTTATAATGAACATCAAATTAATGAAGTAGTTCAATTAACTGACATTATGGATACTAAAACACATCCCATTGAGACCTATCAATTGAAATAATAAACCAACAACATTCCCGGAAGTAGTTCACAAAAATGATATGGATTATCATATCAGTAAATCCAATAATTAAACAATAATATGTGGAAATAGTTCACAACACATTACCATTCAATAAATCAGTTTTATAAGACAGATTTCTGAGTATATAGTTACTCGGAAATCAAATTTTAATTCATAAGAACAGAGATACCTAATAACAATATTGAGACAAATTACCCATATTGACAATAGTGCACAAACGTGAATAAAATGAGACATTCCTATTACCATAAAAATGAAACTCATATTTGAAACAACAGTATTAGAAATACCAATTTATTGCATCCATTTCTCTGTCCTTGGTCTCCAACAGTCCTTTACATTGCTTGAACTTTTGCCTTCAAAACTAGATCCACAGTAGTGCAAACTCTGCCCCTCATACATAATTCAAGATACAAAGGAAAAATCCTCAATAATCTCCAGATCTGAGATTTTTTCTCCTCCCTCCTACAACTCTAAATTCCTATTACAGTAGTGCTTTTAGAAGTCTAAAATTGCAGAGGAGAGCAACCCCTCAATACATTCTGCAATCTATTATTTATACTATTTGAAAAGGAATTTTGGAGAGGAGAATTTGTTGAAGAGAAATCCAAATCCAATTTTATTTGTTCAAAATTCCAATCTTTAATTTCTGGAGCATTCTCATTGATTGAAATATTTTTCTCCATATTTCTTCCACTGTTTTCTTGCAAAAAGAAATCAAAATAAATTAAAATGCAACAATAAAATCAAAATGTCATTGCTGACATTTAAAACAAATCCAATCAAATACGATTAAATAAATAATTGAAAATAAAATGTAAGCTTTCTATTGATGCTTGGGATGGTTTTAATTGGCCAAGAATATCATTGATGAACGAATTTGCAATTAGAAGAGGTTTGGACAAATTCGTAGCTTGATCTTCTGCCTGATTTTTGACCCAATAAATGACTAAATCTGTTTGTGAAATCTCCTCAGAAATGTTCTCCTTGATTTTATCTTTCCAATGAGCCGTCTTGAGCTTCATTTGGCCAAGTATAACTCAATCTATGAGCCTCCAAAGTTGATGGATCAAATCTAGCATAAATCTGGAAATTCTGTTACTGGACTAAAAATCAGAATTTTTAATTAAAAATCTAATTCTAAATTAGAATTCTAATTAATTCTAATTTAATTACTAACCATAAACTAAACTAATTATTAATTAATATTAATCTAATTAACTAATATATAATTAATTATTTATAAACAAATTAAATCTAATCAAAAACTAATTAATATTAATTTAAATGATATTTAAATTTAAATGTAATCAAAATAATTAAATGTTATGAATTAATTAATCTGATTAATTACATATTAAATATTTTAAACTAAACTAAAATATACTAACCTACCACTCTACTCTTCATACGTAACCTACCAGTTCAACTAATGAATGAGTTTTGAATAAAACAATTAAAACAAAACTTATAACACTTTGTTTAATGGCTCATGACTTATGCTTTATTGGGGATTGGGGTATGGAGGTGTCGGGGATCGGCATCGGGGAATGGAGGTGTCAGGGTTATGGTATGTGCTGATTAAAACTTTCGATCCGATCCAAAGCTCTGATGCGATCAAAGTTTTCTTTTTATTATTTTTCATATATTAAGTTTTATTTTAATT
>APFE031707405.1:11618-143664 GCA_000404065.3 Pinus taeda | reverse complement strand
TTGACCAAATGAGGCGAAACAAGCGTCAATGTGAAGCTTATAAAAAATCGATTCTAACCAAGCAATCAAAACAAGAATCGAAAGAAAACTAAAAATTAACAGAAGCGTAGGGCAATCAAGAATAAAAATCCAAAAAGGTGCTTAGCCAAATTTTTTTATAGAAAGGGTCCCCATTATTGATGCGTCCGCTTCGAATAATGGGGGGTGTTGTGTTTTTACCACAACAATTGGCGACACGCGGGAGAAGAACCAGTTATCTCTGTTATGAATGAGATTTTTCTAAAATTGAAGCAAAAATAATTAAAGAGAGAGAATTATGTTTGAAATGCTTGACTTAGTTCGTTAGTCTGAATAAAAATGAGAATCATCTAACTGTAATTTTTCTTAAAATTCCTCATAAATTAAAATATTTCAAAACTCTATATCAGTCATTAATTAGCTAAAGAGATAAAGCAGGGGTCATTTTACAGCTTAGCTTTTAAGATATACTCATTTGTCACAGGTAGAGCCACTGCTGCCAGCAAACGTCTATAGTTTCGACAGGGTTACCTATTAATCACCAATGATTCAGAATCCCATCTGTTTAAGGATTATTGATCTAGAGATAAATCCATTTATATATGTTTATTCTCTTTGAATTTTTTATTTTCGTTTCACTTAAAAGCCATTGTCCTGGTTTGGTGGCCAGATAGTTGACAATGCCATTCACTGGTTAAAATTGGACTGAACAAGCTGGCTCGTGATGAGATCCCTTGTCTTATAATTGTTTGCAATCATAAGCCATTACCCTGGTTTGTTTAGCAGTGTTGGTAATGTCAGCCTATTTTTCCCCTATGATCATGTTAAGCAGACTCATGATGAGACCTCTTATCTTTTAAGTTTAAATATATTTTTAGATTACACTCTAGAAAAATAAAACTCTTTGGGACAGGGAGAATCATTGACTCCTTAAGAGTTAAGAATGAAAATTTCAGAGTTAAAGGTGCTTTGCTGTAAAGTGTCTTTACTTGGTTGAAAATAACTTTTCTTGACTGATAATAGAACTTTGAAAGATCCTAATGAAATTTTGAAATCTCAAAATGATTACAATTTGATGAAAAAGATTTTTTTTTCAGATTTTATGATACTTTGCCAACTTCTCTCGATTGGTAATCTCTTCCTTAAATATGTCTATCTTTATAATAAGAAAATCAAACTTTATTAAGAGATTTAAGAAAAAGCTAATAGGTGACTATTAACTATTTCTCTCCATGCATGCTGACCATTGTTAGGTAACAAGTAGGCTTTCCATATAAATCATGGCATAATCACCAAAATCAAAATTGAAAATCAAAAGAAAAGAATTCTTATGCTAAAGTGAGAAAAGAAATCAACAAACAAAACAAAAATGAAGAAATTTTAAAAGTGGAAAGGAAAATTCAAGTTTCAAAAGATAAACTCAAACAAGAATGTTTATATCAATGTCTCAACAATATGAAGAAAAAGAAAATAATCGTGTAATCAATCATTCTCATGTCGAGATTTGGGAAAATCATACCTAGCAGGGTTGTGAGTGTTTTAGGCTTTTTTGGATAGCAGCGACGATAAAATTCAGCGACAACGAAAACTTTCTATCTGATATTAATTTTCTTGTTTCAAAGCATCATCTTAATCATTTTCTAATAAAAGGAATGCTTAAAGAAACAAACTAAAGGTTCAGAAACTTCCTTGTGTAGCTGTTTTGACGAAGATTATCGTTGCTTCTTGAAATAAAGCCAAGAGAAGAGTATAGGACTTCGAAAATATGATCCGACAGAGGATTGAAAGCTTTTATGAAGAGCTGCAAAACAAATTTATATATCAGCATAATTTGAAAACAAAAATGAAAGTAAATTAACGAAATGGAAATTAATGAAAGTGGGTACATGAATCTCACCATTGGATAATTGCTTTTGATCTTACCTGAAAGGTATCAGTTTCTCCAAACTAGTCGACTTCTTATTTTAATTAACATTAAAAACATGAAGAAGTCAAACTAACCAAAATCCTGTAACCCAAAATCATTATTTATTTTATTTAAACTAAAGCAAGTGGTAAAATGTAAAAATGAAATGCTTAGTGTTCAAGGGAATCGAAATTAAAACAAATGCATCAGAAATGAGAATAAGAATTTGCAGTAATGACTGTTTCTCAAAATATTATAAGTTTCATATAAACTCCATGATTTTATAAATTGTCCAGAATCAAGATCAAATCCAAGATAATAAAATTTAAATATGAAGATAGAGAGGTCTTGAATTCATTTTTTAATTATGGAATTATATATTTAAAACTGAAATATATGAGAAATGAAAATGATTTAAATATGTAGAATTGAGACTTCTGTGATCTGTCATAGTTATAAGAATAGCTTCGGCGTGAATCACATAAAAATGACCTTTGTCGGATATCCTTGATGTCTTCGTGGAAAACGGATATAGTAGGCACCTAGGTCGGAAAGCTTTCCTTAAAGCCTCCAAAAATGCGTTGATTAAGAAAGAGCCTAAGGAGCGCCAGCTAGGTGTCCATCTACCCTATATCCAAGGGACCACAGACAAAATTGCGCGGATCCTTAGAAAGTTTGATATTCCTTCCACCTTCAGACCCCTCAGAACCATCCGTAATTCCCTGCGGTCGGTGAAGGATCCTGTTAACCCCAAGGACATGAAGGGTGTGTATCTGATTCCTTGCTCCTGTGGGACACCCTATATAGGGGAAACAGGGCGCTCCATCCAACAGAGAATTTGCGAGCATGCAGCAGATTTGAGGCATAGAAGAACAAAATCCTCAGCCCTAGCAGAGCATGAGGACAAGACTAAGCATCACGTCTGCATCGAGGAGGCCAAAGTCATTGCCAGGGTGGATCGGTTCCATCATCGCAAGTTAAGGGAAGCTATTGAAATTGAGCGCAGACCCATCAATCTCAACAGAGATGATGGCTGGAAGGTCAGTAGAAATTGGATCCCCGCCCTGTCGTCTTAGGGTTTCTTCCTTCCCTCTCTGTTCTTCCAGGATGCTTTCCTCTTGGTCGTTCAGTTTAATCTTCTCGAGTTTTCTAGTATTATTAAGGATATTTGTTTTTAGCTATTAATCCTTTTTGATTTTACCATTTTTTGATGAAGGTCTTTTTCCGGAGTTGGTTGTTATTTAGTTTATTCATAGTGTCATTAGTATCAGGGTTTCTAGATTATGATGTATTCCTTTATTTATGTGGTAGTCATTTTAGTTTTATTTGTGATTACTACCTTGAGCTATTTATTTGCAGCTCCTTAACCTAGAGGTAATAAGTATGGCCCATCTAGATTTCTTCTATCGCATAGTGATACGATCAAATAATATATATATATATATGTGTGTGTGTGTGTGTGTGTGTGTGTGTGTGTGTGTGTATACTATCTCAATAAACAAAATAAATTTAATTAATTTTCAAATCTAATTATATAAGTTAACATACCTTTAGTAAATAATTCATGTATATATTTAGTTTTTGATTTATTAAATAAATACCTATTGTCTTTAAATTACCTTTGTAATTATTTTATTATTGTTTTTAAATTACCTTTGAAAATATTATTATTATTTTTGGAATAAGAATAGGTAATTTATTCATGTACCCTAAATTACTTCTTATAAAGAAATCACTTAACCAATTAATAAATTTATAATAACCATTTTATTATTATCTTAATGTTATTTAATTAGGTAAATCACTATTCATTATAACTAATTTTACTAATTTCTAGAAATAGATTATATTAATTTTAATAATAGAAAAGTAA
The DNA here is from genome assembly GCA_000404065.3 of Pinus taeda. Lineage (NCBI taxonomy): Eukaryota > Viridiplantae > Streptophyta > Pinopsida > Pinales > Pinaceae > Pinus > Pinus taeda. The sequence continues at coordinate 139,867 of APFE031707405.1, read as the reverse complement.
TAATAATAATAATATAAGTTCTTCAAAGGAAATCATTCAAACTAATAATTAATTTTTAATAACCATTAATATTAATTTATTAATAACCTAATGTTATCTAATTAAATAAATTACGTTAGTTTCTAGTCAACACACCTAATTTCACTAATTTCTAGAAATAGAATATTGTTTTATCAATTTTAATATTATAAAAATAATAATAATATTAAATTTATTAATATAAGTTGGGCTGGGTCTTAGGGTCAAAATTAGCCGTTATATAGCCGTTGGAGTCTCTGCTCAGTCTATTTAACTTGCTAGGTCAGATTTGTGTCTTCAACTTGTCCTGACGATGAACCACACTAGTTGGTTCGAAACGCGTCGACAAAGGTCATTTTTATGTGATTCACGCCGAAGCTATTCTTATAACATCTTCAATGTCATAAATTTAAGTATTATTACGCAGTAAAAATGCTTTCCTGGACAAAAGATATATGAATTTCAAGAAATTAACAGAGAATAAAACCTTTGTTCTTCATTCCATCCAACACATTCTTTGAATATAATTCTACACACTTTTACCTAGGTATCTTTGAGTAAGTGTCCTTTTTTTTAATATGTGGCCAAAAAATGGTTACAACGATTATTTTTTTAGATCCACAATAGTAGGATATAGTCAACATAATAGGGAGAAAAATCATAATGAAATAATACAATTCCAACACACATCAGGTAGTTCTGTAATTTTGGATGGTTGGAAGCTACATTTTTCCAATAGGATATTTATTAAAACATACCTCACCATCTATTCAACAAGAATAGATTTTCTATCAATTACATGGAAAAAAAAAAAAATCATGATGCTTAGAATCAATTTTATTTCTACAAGAAAAACACTACTACAAACATCAAACTTGTGTAGGCATGGTTCATAATAACTACGTAGAGTTACTTAGCCTCAAGCTTTCAGTCTTGTTTTCTAATGAAGAGGGATGAAGGTAGTTATGAATTTTCGAGGAATATTTGACTATTATAAATTAGTTCAATGAGATCATCAAATGTCACAATATAACACCCATTTAATGTATGTAACACTTTGCTGACCAAAGCCACGAAATGATAAGTCTAAGGTATAACAGTGAAAGTAAATACTTTATTATTAAATATATAATAAAGATAATTTAATCACTTGGAAAACGAGACAACAAGTTATGAGATTCTTGCCAAATGAAATCTCGTTGGTGAATGCGAGTTGATAACTCTTTCATTATAAGACTTCTAGATCCAATTCTAGATAATCTAATGGATTGGGAGATAAATATCCATTAAGTTACTTACCTGGAGAAGGATTATAAGTTTTAGTGATGCAGGAGCATCTGGTCGACAGGGAGGACAGAGTTTCAGAAAAAGACTGGAAGGTTAAACAGTTCGAGAAGGGACAGCAAGACTGTCAGGTTCTTACATTTTCATTTTATTTTCTTTACCAAGGTCAACTACAGTTTGTTTAATTTCTGTTGGGTAATTTTTACTTAGTTTACTTTACTGTAGCTATCAGTGTTAATTGTAGTTAATAAATTAGATTATTGCAAGTAATGTACACAGTCACCCTTTGTGGGACCAGAGTGACAGATTAGACAGAGTCAGTTTTATAAACTGTCAAACAGAAACTGAAAAAAAAAAAAAACATAACTGTATAACCAATTGTAAAAGGTAACTGCTGATAGTTATCAACCGAATCACCTCTAAGGTATAAATGACAAAACCGAAATCCCAAGGGGGGTTCGGCAGCTAAGCAACATAGAGATATATTCAAAGAAATAGACAGAGAGAAATTTCTTTTCCTTCATCTAAGAATTCTGTGCACAAATGAATGTATCAATAAAATATCTGAGTCCTATACCATTCAAGATTTCTGTGAAATAGAAATTCTGTACAGATTAGTTAATAGACAATTACCGTGACCGAGAGTCACTGGAACAAACTCAAATGTATATGAAAACAGTCGCATGTTAAATAGCATTGCAGGTGAATACAGTGACAACAGTCCAAACAGCCAGGCGCACGACGAGTCCAGCCAAACAAACAACAGGCAGAAGCAGAATAGCGAAATCAAGGAGCATAAAGACCCCAGGTCGAAACCGGGTAAGAACAAATCCCACGAAACCAATCTCAAAAATTTGCAAATTCAAAACACATATATATATATATTACAGTGCAGGCCTGATATAGTCCAAATGTTTACAAACGAAACTCGGGTGAGGGTTCAATGAACCATTCCAACTATTGACAGACGTGACAGCAAATTAAAGAAGTCACGGCCACGGTTGGGATACCCCAAACCCTTAACCGCTACAGTGACCAACATACAGATACAAGATTACAGCGAAGAACCGGAGGCCACCAGGGCACCTAACCTTATGAACTAGCAAGAGGCTACAGGCAAACTAACCGACTATAAATATAACTAAACAAAGAGCATAGAACTACCCGGAATATAAGCGTAACCTGGTGCGAGAAGCCACGGAGCCGTCACCTGCAAAGGCAGAAGGAGAACACGTTAGGGTTTAAAGAAACGACCAAACCCTGAACCTGAAATTCGACCAGCAACCTAAATAATAAAGGAATGAAATAATTGGAAGGGTGAAGAACAGAGGAGAAGGAGGATACGTTACCTGAGGGTGAACGATTCCCCTGTTCACTAAGACCGAAACCTGACCACGGAGGGGCCAAATTGGTCAGTCACCATTTGAGAAACGAATAAGGAATTATAGCATAGAACTAGAAATTACCTGGACGAGGAGTTGAATGCCGAGAACAGCTGTTGCAGACCATCGAATGTACATTGCCACTGAGCCTACCAGAAACCCTCCATATTGAGAAACGACCACAAGATACAACGCCATTGACCGAAACAAATCAACAACTCAGAAAAATAACAGTCAACAGAGCAATCCATGGAAGAATTCGATAACAAAACCACTGATAGAGTTATAACTTACCAACAGATGCGAGAATCAAGTGTACGAGCGGAACTAGGGTGAAAAACCAAACAGTTGAGCGAGAAATCCATAGTAAATCGACTAAGTATCGACTGATAGCACAGAGACAGAGCCGAGCTCGAAACCCGGACGCAGAGCAGTGAAACAACTGACCAAAGTGACAATGAGCGCGAAATGACCAAACAAAAGGGCAACCGGGAGGATTAGGGTTGCAACAAAACCGAGACGGACAGGTGTTAGCACGAGAATGGATGAGGTACCAGGAGGTAGGTAGGTAATCACCTCCGCATTCAATATCGAACCGAGCCAAAAGATTAGAAATCAATCATAATCAACAAACAGATCTGGAAAGTACCGTGGGTAGGTGAGCTGGAGAGGGGCCGCGTGGACGGGCCACATCAATTGGTATCAGAGCAGTTTTTTTTATTTTTTTTATTTGTTAGTTAGAGGAAGATGGCAAAAGTAAAAGCGCCAAGACGAGGGCGTGGCAGAGGTGCACGAAGGGGAGGAGGAGATGAAGGATTAAGAGAACAGATTAGAGTTCTTACAGCTCGCTTGGAAGCAGTAGAAGCAGGTAGACGAAGAGACCCATAATTGGGAGATGAGAGTGAGGAAGAAACAGTAGCTGCTACAGAAGCTTCTGATGAAGAAGCTCCAGAACTAAGACTGTTGCATTCAATCTTATTGGCTAGCAGCAAGCCAAAGACAGAAATTTCAAATTATGATGGTAGTCTGTCTGCTGATATTCTACTAGATTGGATAAGCGAACTCGATAAATACTTTGAGAATGAAGAAATTAGGGAGGACAAGAAAGTTAAGTTCGCCGCTACTAAATTAAAAGGACATGCCCTCTTGTGGTGGGATAATGTCCAGGTAGACAGAAAAAGATTGAATAAATTACCCATACGAAATTGGGCGAGGATGGTAGCGAAACTGAAGGGCAGGTTTCTGCCAAAAGATTACCAGGTTGAACTATGTCGGAGAGTGCAGAATTTGAGACAGAAGGGTATGACTGTCAAAGAATACACGAAAGAGTTCTACCGGGTCAATCTACATGCTGGTTACACGGAGGAGACTCCTGAAAAGACAGCACGGTATGTTAACGGTTTGAGGATGGAGATCCTGGATGAAATTAGTATTCTTTCTCCCAGAAGTATAGAGGAAGCCTTTCAGAGTGCTGTGAAGGCTGAGGAGAAAATTAATAGAAAGCAGCATAACAGGAGAGGAAGAGGAAATGGTAGAGGACGAGGACAGTCCTACGGAAGAGGAAAGAGTGCTGCAAATAGTGAAGAAGGCAGCAGCTCAAAAGCTTCAGGGACAGCTGACAAAGGAGACAGCACTAGAGGAGGTCTGTCATATCAGCGTGGACGAGGGAATGGCCACGGAAGAGGAACTGGTTTCTAGTGCTACAGGTGTCAAAAATGGGGACATCGATCCTTTGAGTGCCCAGAAGTTGAGCAGACAGGTCAGAGAGAAACGTATATGGTTCAGCCGGAAGAAGCGGAAGCGCAGCCACGAGAAGTGGAAGATGTGGCAGAAACGGGAGAGGCATTGCTCCTGAATAAAGTTCTGCTAAAGCCAACCAAAGAAGTATTTGAACCGACTCAACGGAAGTCACTGTTTCGGACAGTATGTAAATCGCATGGGAAGTGCTGCAAGGTGATAATAGACAGCGGGAGTACGGATAACTTGGTTGCCACTGAGATGGTAGAAAAATTGGGGTTAAAGCGGCTGAAACACCCCACACCTTACAAGGTGTCGTGGCTACAGAAAGGCCACCACCTGTTGGTTGATGAATAATGCGAGGTGGAGTTTCGCATTGGCAAGTACCACGATACAGTGGTCTGCGATATTATGCCCATGGACGTGTGCCACATACTGCTCGGAAGACCATGGCAGTATGACAGGGGGGTGACACACGATGGAAAGACGAATTGTTACAAGTTTACGAAGGATGGGGTCAAACACACACTCGTGCCCATCAAAGAGGAAGATTCAGCAGAATCTAGCGGAACAAAGGCGTTGTTATTGGGAGGAAAACAGTTCATCAAACAGATTGATGAAACTGAAATAAATTTTGCAGTTGTAAGGAGGATGAAGCCGGTATTACTAAGCACAGAATGAACAGAATTGCCTAAGGAAGTACAGGAGTTGTTAGAAGAATTTCAAGATATTGCAGCAGAGGAATTGTCTGATAAGTTACCCCCTAAGAGGAGCATCAGCCATCATATCGATTTTATATCGGGAGCGAGTTTACCAAATAAGGCAGCGTACAGAATGAGTCCAAAGGACAATGAAGAAGTGCGCAAACAAGTGCAGGAATTGTTGGACAAGGGACTGATCAGAGAGAGTTTAAGCCCCTGTGCAGTACCTACAGTCCTTGCGCCCAAGAAGGGTGGAGAATGGCAAATGTGTACAGATTCGCGGGCTATAAACAAGATCACCATCCGTTACAGGTTTCCCTTGCCTAGGATGGATGACATGATGGATTGCCTTAGTGAAGCAGCGTATTTTACGAAAATCGATCTGAAAAGTGGGTATCATCAGATCAGGATTAGAGAAGGCGACGAATGGAAGACAGCCTTCAAGACCAACGAAGGGCTGTACGAATGGCTGGTTATGCCGTTTGGGTTGAGTAACGCTCCAAGTACATTTATGAGACTGATGAACGAAATGTTAAAGGAATTTATTGGAAAATGCGTGATACTCTATCTGGATGATATTTTAATTTTTAGCAGGACAAAAAGGGAACACCTTCAACATATTCGAAGAGTATTCGAGAAGCTGCAGCAGAACAAACTGCTGGTAAATTTGAAGAAATGCACTTTCCTACAGAAGGAGTTAGTATATTTGGGGTTCGTAGTGGCGGAGAATGAGTTGAAAATGGATCCAGAGAAGATTACAGCGATCATGAGTTGGCCATCACCAAAGAGTTTATTCGAGGTACGTAGCTTTCACAGTTTAGCAAGTTTTTACAGAAAGTTTATCAAGAATTTTAGTGAAATCTGCGCGCCAATGCTAGAAACCATCAAAAAGGCCAGTCAACCTTTTTGCTGGACTAAAGCGGCAGAAGACAGTTTTCAACTTCTGAAGCGAAAAATAACAGAGAGGCCAATCTTGAGGCTGCCTGACTTCAGCAAACCTTTTCAGGTTCGATGTGATGCAAGCGGGACAGCTATCGGTGCTGTACTCAGTCAAGAGGACAGACCTGTGGCATTCTTTAGTGAGAAACTAAACGAAATCCGGCAGAAGTATTCGTCATACGATAAAGAATTCTATGCAGTAGTTCAAGCCTTGAAGCATTGGAGGCACTACTTACTCAGTAATGAGTTTGTTTTGTTCTCTAATAATTCTGTGTTATAGTACATAACGCAGCAGCACAAATTGAACCACAAGCATGCCAAGTGGGTGGAGTACCTACAAAGCTTTACTTTCGTGTTGAAGCATATAAGTGGACAAGCCAACAAAGTGGCGGATGCTTTAAGCAGAAGAGCTTTGCTCTTACAGGAAAGCGACATACAGGTAATGGGGTTTGAGTATTTGAAGGATTTGTACCAGATGGACGCGGATTTCAAAGAAGTCTTTGAGGCATGCCAAAATCCTGTCTTACGAAATACAAGTCCATGGCTGGATCTTAATTTGCAGGACGGATTGTTATTTCGCGGTGGACAGCTATGTATTCCAGATTGTTCAATGAGAGAAAATTTAGTGAAAGAGAAGCATAGCGGAGGTTTAGCAGGACATTTTGGCGTTGATAAAACATTGGAATAGCTAGGACACTTTTACTATTGGCCGAAAATGAGTCGAGACATACAGAGATATGTGACCAGATGTAAAATCTGCCAACTGGCGAAAGGGCACAGCTAGAATGCTGGGTTATATACGCCCCTACCAGTTCCAAGCAGACCTTGGGATTCAGTCAGTATTAACTTTGTCCTGGGATTGCCCAGAACACAGCGGGGTTATGATTCAGTGATGGTGATGGTGGATATATTTTCCAAAATGGCTCATTTCGTTCTGTGCCCGAAGACTAGCGACGCCACATATGTGGCACACCTCTTCTTCACAGAAGTAGTTCGATTACATGGCTTACCGAGGACTATAGTTTCAGACAGGGATGTGAAATTTACAGGACATTCTTGGCGCACCCTGTGGAAAAAGCTGGGCACACAGTTAATTTCAGTTCTGTGTATTACCCGCAGACTGATGGACAGACAGAAGTAGTTAAAAGAAGTTTGGGCAATTTATTGCGAAGTTTGACAGGAGAAAATTCGCGATTGTGGGACCGAGCTCTGGCCCAGGCCGAATTCGCTTACAACGATTTGCCCAATCAGAGCACAGGCCTAAGCCCATTCCAAATCTTATATGGTATGCATCCGCGGGGAGTACATGAATTACGGGACTTAGGACGGCTGGAAAGGAGGAGTGCAGACGGGGAAGATTTTGCCGAAGCAATGAGGGAACTGCACGAGAAAGTTAAAATGAAGTTGCAGGACAGCACACAGAAATATAAACAGCATGCATATATCAAGCGGCGTGAGGTACATTTCGAAGTTGGAGACGACGTGCTTGCGCATTTGCGTCGGGAGAGGTTTCCTAAGGGAATGTACAACAAGCTGAAGTTCAAGAAAATCGGCCCATGCAAAATCCTTCGCAAATTTTCAGCGAATGCGTATGAAATTCAGCTGCCACCTAATATAGGCATATCGCCCATATTCAACGTGGCAGACCTGTTTCCATATCATGCCCAGGCAGCAGACGAAAACATGGTACAGCCGCAACGGGACACCCAGTTCGAGAGCAGTCTTTGGAAGAAACAGTTACCGTCGGTTAAGACTCATGAAATTGAAGGAATTATCAGCACACAGGTAGCCAAACGGACATGTAGAAAGGAGTATCTGCGCTATCTTGTCAAGGGGAAGGACCGTCCTCTAGAGGACAGTTCTTGGCTTGATGAAGCACAGATTCGAAAGGCAGGATACTCGGTGGAGGAGCTCATGGAACGGAGCCATGAGAACTCTCTTTTACCCCGACAGCCTGATGCAGGAGCATCTAATCGACAGTGTGAAGACCGAGACAGCGGGGACAGAGTTTCAGAAGAAGACTGGGAAGGTTAAACAGTTCGAGGATGGACAGCAAGACTGTCATGTTTTTACAGTTTCATTTTATTTTTCTTACAAGGTCAATCATAGTCTGTTTAGTTTCTGTTGGGAAATCTTACTTAGTTTACTTTACTATAGCTATCAATAATTAATTGTAGTTAATAAATTAGATTAGTGCAAATAATGTATTCAATCACCCTTTGTGGGACCGTAGTGACAAATAGGCAAAGTCGGTTTTATAAACTGTCGAATAGAAACTGGAAACAAGAAAACATAATTTAATAACCAAATTGTACAAGGTAACTGCTGATAGTTATCTACCGAATCACCTCAAGATGTATAAATGGCAAAAACCAAAATCCTACAGGGGTTCAGCAGCTAACAGAAAAGAAGCATATTCAAGCAATAGACAGAGAAGAATAGTTCTTTTCCTTCATCTAAGAATTCCTGTGTACTAACAAATGTATAGACAGCTTATTTAAATTATGTACATTTCAAAGTTTCTGAGAAATAACATTCTGTGTAAACTATTTCAATAGATAAATGCCGTGACCGAGAGTCACCAACAGAGATTCATATATATGTAAACAAATACATAGTCAAATAACAGTGCAGGTGAAGAACATAGTGACGGCATCCCAAACAACCAAGCGCACGACAAGTCCAGTCTAACAAACAACAGACGGAAGCAGAGTACCAGAATCCAGGAGCATAACAACCCCATGTCAAAACCGGGTAAGAACAAAACCCAGAAAATCGATCTTAAACATTTGCAAATTCAAAATATATGCATATATATTACAGTACAGGCCGGATAAAGTCCAAACGATTATAATGAAACTCGACAAGGGTTCAATGAACCATTCCCACAAATGACAGATGCGACAGCAGAGTAAAAGGGCCACGGCCACGGTTGGGATAATCAAACCCTTAACCATTATAACTACCAAGATACAGACACAATATTACAGTGAAGAACCGGAGGCCACCAGGGCACCTAACCATCAAGAACCAGCAAGCGACTACAGGCAAACTAACAGATTTAAAAGGCAACTAAATAAATAAGCATAGAACTACCCGGAGTGTAAGCGCAATCTGGTGCGAGGAGCCACGGAGCAAAAGGAGAGCACGTTAGGGTTTAACAAAATAACCAAACCCTGAACATAAGGACTCGACCAGGAATCAAAATAACAGAGGAATGAGATAATCGAAAGGACGAAGAACGGGTGAGAGGGAAGGTACGTTACCTGAGGGTGAACGATTCCACTGTTCGACAAGACCGAAACCTGACCACGGAGGGGCCACTTTGGTCAATTACCATTCGAAAAACAGAAAAGGAACTATAGCATGGAATGAGAAGTTACCTGGACGAGAAGGTGGATGCCGAGAGAAGCTGTTGCAGAGCCATCGAACGCACAAAGCCACTGAGCCTACCAGAACCCTCCACATTGAGAAACAACCATATGATACAGCGCCACTGACCAAAATAAATCAACAATCACATAAACAAATTAACAGTCGACCGAGCAATCCATGGAAGAATCCGACAGCAAAAAACCCCTGTAAAGTCACAACTTACCAACAGACGCGTGAATAAATTGTACAGGCGGAATCACAGTGAAAAACACAACAGCTGAGTGAGAAATCCATAGCAAATCGACGGAGTATCGACTGATAGCACAGAGACAAAGCCGAGCTCGAAACCAAGTCGCAGAGCAACGAAAAGCACAGTGAGAAATGACAATGAGCGGGAAGTAAACCAACCAAAAGGGCAACCGGAGGATTAGGGTTGCAGCGTAAACGAGGTGGACAGGTGTTAGCCGGAGAAGGGGTAAGGTACCGGGAGGTAAGCAGGTAAGTACCGCAGAAATAAATACCGGATCGAGCCAAAAGATTATTAATCAACTACAATCAACATACCCTATCTAAAAGTACCGCGGGTAGGTGAGCTGGAGAGGGCCCGCTTGGACTGGCCGCATCACTAGGATTATAAATATCCAACAAAAACACTCTAAACTTTCATGTTATGTACAACTGTTATATAGATTCGATATTTTCTTTGAATTAAAATAATTAATTAAAAATATCTAAAACAATTTCATTATTCTAATTTTCTTGAACTTGATTTCTCTGAGGCAAATTAAGGAATTGGATGTGCTTTCAGTGGTAATGTGACTTTAAAAAAGAAGAATAAACGATAGAAATATAAGGATTATGATTCACAAACTATCTGTAGGAGTTGATTACGGCTAAGGATGTAAACGAACGATGTATTTACTGCAGTATTTGAGATTTTGATAAAAATGCATTAAGGAATAGGCTAGCATTTTAAGGTAATGTGACCTGAGAAGCACATGAAATAGAAATGGAACCACTATGAATCATGATGACGTAGATGTAAGAGTGCAATAGGGTTAGCTGTATAAGGAGTGCATGCTAGGGTTAGCTATCGTTGACATCAAGTTTTCAGAAATTAAACGGATAGCTTTTAATATTAATTGAGGTAGAATGTAGGGAAAGAATCGATTCCAAGTTCGGACGTATAATTTTAATTTCATGAAATTTAAGTATTTTTTGACATCAATTTTTGTTAGAAAAATACTGAAGCAAGGTATCTATATATTTTGGACAAGCTAGATCTATAACGTATGAGTCAGAGTTTCAAAGCTATTTTGATATAGTAAACCTCGACAAACCTATACAACACTTTTGTCATATATTAAAATCCTATCATACACAACACTTTAAATCATATAAAGAAAACTAAAGAAAAACAAGTTGCAAAAACAAAAATGACTTCTCTTCTTACATGATGTTGGGATGAAAACTCTGAACTTTGAAACATATAAGGTGGCTAAATTAATATACACTCATGAGGTGCTGTAATTTTTTTCAAAAGACAGTCTGTAATTTTTGGGACGAGCAAACCCTAATGGTTAAGTGGAGGGCCTACCTCACATAAAACCTGAATCAAGTTTATCGTAACTCATTCTCTTTACATGGAAAGGATTTACATGGAAAAGATTTACATTTATGGTGGGGAAAGTTTATCATATAACCTTTGTTAAATTGACATAAAATTCTATCATAAAAATCTATAACACGTCACTTTTATTGAAAAGATAAATAAATAATCAGGTAGAACGTCTTTGTTTTTCCACATAAAAGAAGAGAAACTATTCCAATCAATGAGAGAAAAAGTTCTCAAAAATAAAATTAAGTTTCGAAGAATTCGAACAAAAAACAAACCTAACCATAAACGATTCGTAGATTCGAACAATGGAATCAAACATAATCATACGTGATTCACTCATTGATAGCAGAATTATATTAAACGGGACGAAGCACTTACACGGAGCTTCACGCTAATTAAAATATTGAAAACATGTGAATTATGTATTTCTAGAGCACGAGCTCACTGCACACAATCTTTCCACGAGAAGTCAAGGAAGCGTTCTCGTCCACGTGAAAGCCAAAGCCAAACAGTTTTAAAGGAAAATAAAATCATAAAAAAGGGTCCCATAAGCAGAGATGCCTGTGAATCTCTCTGCCTTTCGACTAGTTAGGTGGTTCAAATATTATATACCTGTACCTGCTTTACTTTTATTATATTTTTGGTGGCTGGCTGACTCTTTCGGTCAAACTTATACTGCAATTTTTCCTCCATGCAAGGTCTTAGTTACAACCCAATCTTCTACAAGGAATTATATTGTGAATTACAAGGCATTATACTGTGAATTACAGCAAAAGTAATTGAGATAATTGCATTTCTTCAAAATATTTAAAAGGTGCACGGTACCCTGTCTGGATTTCAGAGAAAACAACTACAATTCATGCAGTGTTTTATATATTTATCTATTTATCAGCAGTGTAACATTAAACATACAAATCTCAGACATAACCAAACAATCTACAGAAGCCATGGAAGAGAACGGATGCGAACTTTTAAATTAATGAATAGTTCTGATCATCCGAGTGATAATAATATAAAAAAATTACGAATCTTCCATAGATCTCGAGATACCAAAAGCAGAAACAAGTTTTGCTGCAAAATTCTGAAACACAAACATAGAGAAGAATGCCTGGCCTTACCTGCATGCCTGCTACCTACTTGTTTATTGTTTATTACCTATAGATCTGTGAATAATCCAAGCCAAAGCTCCACAAGTTTTTATTTACACAGCATGAAGGAAAAAAGGAATAAATGGAACGGAAGGCCACCGAGACAGTCGGTTCAATCCAGATAAAAACAACCCATTGACAAAAAGCCGAACATCTGTTGTCATGGCTAGCAGGTTGGATCCGGATGGACGATAGTACACTGGAACCCATATGGGAGTTACTAATTCTATCGATACGACCCACTGCTTCCTCCACGCAAATTCCTTGCTAGAAACCTTTGAATCGCCTTCAACAAGACTCCAACGATACAACCATTCGAACTCCGGTTTCGATGCTGCTAATGTATGAATGGGAAACCCTTGCGAGGATGTTTGATGTAATTTCTCGCCTCAGGCCTCCTGCTACTGTATACAATCGAAGCTGTCGGGCCTGATCTGCTGCTCTGGTGACGGGTCCCTAGCTATGTTAAATAATGTATCCATCGAAGGACCGAGAGGCTGTAACCCTAAACTGAAACCCTAAGATCTATGGCATAATTAACGCCATTAGGACTGGTGAAGCACTTCAAGCCGCAGGTTCCCGAGGTCAAGTTAAGGGCCCTGACTAGCAAACGAAGTGTAGTGGAATGGTAAACTCTGAAACTTCCACCCATATATATACACATTATGTATCTATCCATTCAAGGATGGAAACAAAAGATGCAAAAAGACAGGCCACCGAACAGATCCCTGACAAATGCCCTCCGAACAGATTCATAAAAACGAGTTATCATTATGGGCATTTAACTTTACTAATACCATTAAGGTAGATTTACAGTTTTTTTTATGGTGCTGAATTTATTTCGATCATAAAAATACTCTTCAAACACTCTTATAATCCATTAAAAAAAACAATCGAATTCTTAATAAAAATAAAAACCAAATTATAACTTAAATAAATAACTAATTACGTATCTGAACATAATATCCGCGTCCCCAATGAACATCAATCTATGTGCTGTATAAAATTTTACTCATTTCAATCTATATGCCGTATAAAATTTTACTTGTATTCTTAACGTTACTCGTTTGGATTCTGTGATTGAACATACAGGTTTTCCGGATGGAGAAGCCAAGGGAACCATTTGACGTTTGACAAGGACTCTTCCACGCAAGTTTCTTTCACGTGCATAAAACGCGTTAAAATTCGGTAGAAATTTAGGAAATTTAAGGTCCCAACGACTCCAAATCTCGGGTTTATAAAGGAATTTGTTATGCAATATTATAACAATTTATTTTAATCCCAATGCACGTCACAGTTTATTTTATATAATAATGATATTTATATTAGAATTTGTTTGTCTTCGAGTTATTGTTTTTATTTTATATTTGACATATTGGTTTGAGATGGTTGAGAAATTGTCTATACATTTCTTTCTAAGTTAGGAATAAATTAGATATATGAAACTCTATATATTAAAGTAATTTCTGAATGTAAAGTGTGTTAGACATACATCTTTGTGTGAAATATATGAGTGGTCTCCACCATTCTTTATCATGGTATAAGACCTTGAATCCAGAGGGTTTAAACCTATGTAGCATGGAGAGTGATTGCAGAATCTTTTAGTTGTTTGTTTTTTATTCAGCATTGGAGTGTGAGTTGACCGACGCTGGGGAGTTGTACCATCTTTCGAGATGTGTGAGCATTGACGTTTGCGATGTGAATCGATGAGAAGGGACTCTGCTTTGGAGCGATGATATTCCCTGAGAGTTGTTGGGAATGACTGATAACCCAGCAGTTGAAATTAAAAGGGAGTGTTGAAATATTAATTTCAAACTACTGTACTGCGCGCATTTAATTAAGCAAAACCACTAGTCTTCCATCGGACCGCTTTTGCTAAGGAAGTGGTATTCTCTCAAATGCACCCGATACAATCACTTTTTGACGCGTACTTAGTACATTTTGCAAAACCACTTTTTATCGAAGTGTAAACTTTAGTAGAAATGGGCCTTCCGATATTGACCACAACTGTGCGATTTTTTGGTGCAGGTCCATGGCTGTACATCAACTGTTGATCTACCCTCAAAAAATCGGACTGTTATGGTCAATATAAGAAGGCCCATTTCTGCTGAAGTTTACGCTCCGATAAAAAGTGGTTTTGAAAAATGTACTCAGGACACATGTCAAAAAGTGATTGTATTGAGTCCATTTGAGAGAATACCACTTTCTCTGCAAAAGCGGTCCGATGGAAAACTGGTGGTTTTGCTGAATTAAATAGGCGTAGTACAGCAGTTTGAAATTAATATTTCAACACTCCCCTTTGATTTCAACTGCTGGGTTATTAGTCATACCCAAACATTTCCTCAAAAATTCAAAACTTTTCTGGCCCAATGGCTTGGTCAGAATCCCTGCAACCTGCTCTTGAGTCTTGCAATGTTTTAAAATAATTTCTCCATTGTTCACCAATTCCCTGATGTAGTGAAACTTTGTGTCAATGTGTTTCATTCTCTTATGAAACACAGAATTCTTGGATAATGCAATAGCTGAGCTATTGTCACAAAAAATCATAGTTGTTTGTGCTTGTTCTTAGCATAAGCTCATTAACATCCTTCTCATCCAAACTACTTGAGATGCTGCTACTGTAGCTGCCACATATTCATCCTCTATTGTAGACAACACTACAATAGGTTGTTTCTTAGAAGCCCATGAAATAGCTCCTCAACCCATGTGAAGAACATAACCGAATGTTCTTTTCTGATCATCTACACTTCCAGCCCAATCATTATCAGTGTATCCAATTAAATCTGAACATTCTGAAGTAGTATATAAAATACCAAATTGTTTCGTACCTTTAACATACCTCAAATTTCTTTTTGCTTCCTGCCAATGTGCTTCTTTTGGCCTCTCCATGATTCTAGAAATTAAACTAACATCAAACATTATATCTGGCCTAGTTGCAGTCAAATACATTAGGCTTCCAACTATGCTCTTATACAAGCTAGGATCAAAATCCTTGCTCCTGTGGGAGTGATTGTTGCCTTGCTCTCCTGCATGTTAAATCTTTTCAATACTTCATTTGCATATTTCTCTTGTGAGATAAAAATTCCATTTTCCTTTTGATCTACTTCTATTCCTAACAAGTATCTCAGTAAACCCATGTCAGTCATCTCAAATTCCTTTTTCATGACTGTTTTGAAATTTTCAATGAGATAATCATCATTACCTGTGAAAATAACATCATCAACATATAACACAACAATTAGAATTTTACCATCTTTTTCTCTGATGTAGAGGGTGGGTTCTCCCTCACACTTTTCAAATCCATTTTCCTGTAGATAGGAATCTATCATGTTGTACCATGCTCTTGGTGCTTGCTTCAGCCCATAAAGAGCTTTCTTCAATCTGCACACTTTGTGCTCTTGGCCTTTCCTTTCATAGCCTGGAGGTTGTTCAATGTAAACCTCTTCCATTAACACTCCATTCAGGAATGTTGACTTCACATCCATTTGGTAAACTTTCCACTTGTTTTGTGCTGCTATGAATAGCACTGCTCTCACGGTTTCCATTCTTGCAACTGATGTGAAAGTCTCCTCATAGTCTCTCCCATACTGCTGTTTGTCTCCTTTGACCACCATCCTTGCCTTATGTCTTTCTATTTTTCCTTCATCATTACTCTTGGTCTTCTAGACCCATTTAACTCTAATGACTTCTTTACCTTTTGGTATTTCAACCAAATCCCATGTCTTGTTTCTTTCTATGGCATTGATCTCTTCATCCATATCTTCTATCCATTTCCTATCTTTAATTGCTTCTTCGAAATAAATAGGGTCATCAACATGACAATATAATGCAAACAAAGAATTCATACCTTCATTCGCTGCCTCTTGTTCACAAATATCACTTAAATTTCTAAACTTCTTGCCTCTTTCATTTGGTGTACAAGTGCTTGAAGATGCACTTGAATTTCCTCCTTGTGGTGTGCTTGGAGAAGCACTTTCATTTCTCCTCAAGGGTGTCTCTTGCTATCCTTGTGTTGGCACTGTTCTTTGGGGATGTATTTCAGCCATCCCCTCATCATCTTCATCATGAGACAAACAGTTTTTAACATTCACTGTTTTCTCTATGCTTCCATCCAAAGCTTCCTCCTCAATGAACTGAATATCTCTGCTCACAAGAAACTTCATGGTAGATGGGATATACAACCTGTAAACTTTGGATTCCTCACTGTATCCCATGAAAATACATTTCTTCCCTTTTTTGTCCAACTTCCTCCTTAGCTTATTTGGAATGTGTGCATAAGCCCCGCATCCAAAAACTTTCATGTGGGTGACTCCTTGCTTTCTCCCACCCCATGCTTCTTCCGGCACTCTGTTCATCACTGCTTTTGTAGGAAACCTATTCAAAATATATACTGCATAGTGTACAACTTCAGCCCAATAATCATTTGGCAAATGCTTTGCCTTTAACATGCTCCTCTAACATGCTCCTCGCCATATCCATGATGGTCCTATTCTTCCTTTCGGCAACTTCATTTTGCTGTGAAGTCTACCTAATAGTTAACTGTTTGTGAATTCGATTTTCTCTACAAAAGCATAGAATTTCTTTGTAGATATACTCACCTCCTCTATCAGTTCTTAAAAATTTTATATGTAGCCTGCTTTGGTTTTCTACAAGTGCTTTGAAATCTCAAAATCTTTCAAACACTTCACTTTTGTTCTTTAGAAAATAAACCCAAGTTTTTCTAGTAAAATCATCAATGAATGTTAGAAAATCTTGGCTGCCTGCTAGTGATGGAGTTTGCATCGGTCCACATAAATCTGAGTTGACAATTTCTAAGGGTGTCTTCCCCTTATTCTTTTCCCTGACGGAAAACTTTCTTTGTGTTGTTTCTCTAAGATACAACCTTCATAAAGGCTGTCGGTTTCTCCATCAATGGTAACCCTTTTACCATTCCTTTTCTACTCAACAAGTTAAGACCTCCAAAGTTGAGATGTCCAAATCTCAAGTGCCACAACCAATTTTCATCTTTTGGTACGCTTTGGAAAGCCTCTTGTGTCACTGCTGCTATTACTTCTTTATTTTTCAAATATGTCTTTCTTCTGAGAGGGAACATCCTGTTCCTTGTCATCTTCACTTCAGCAATACATCTTTTGTTGGGTGCTCTATCCATGATGGTGCATACATTATTCACAAAGAAAACATTGTACCCCTTTTGAACAATCTACCCAATGCTTAGGAGGTTACATTTCAATCCAGGAACATAATAGACACCTGCTATGGTTTTCTTTTCACCTTTCTTTATAAATATTTTAACTTCTCCTTTTCCCATAACAGAAATTTTACTACTAGTCCCAAGTGTGACTTGTGATTTCACATTTTGATCTAATTTAGAAAACAAGGCTATGTTTCTTATCATATGGTTGCTACAACCGGAGTCTAGAAACCATATATCATCACTATTTGTTTAAGCCATATTACAAGCTAACAACACATTATCTTGGCTGATATTTTCTCTAGTGATATTTGCACTAGATCTATTACTCATATCATGTTGCTTCTTCCTACGTTCATTGGCATAATGCCCATACTTTTTACAATAATAACATTGGACATTGGATTTTTCATACCTTTGTCCTTGAGCATGATGTTGTCCACTTTCTTGGCTTCTGCCTTGGCTTTGGTTCTGATTTGGATTGCTGCCTCTTCCTTCAACATTTGCCGAACTATTTCTTCCACCTCTGTTTTGGCTTCTGCCTCTTCCTCTCTTGTTTCTTCTGCCTTGACCTCTTCCACCTCCAAAGGACATATGGGTCTTAAAGGCTTGCTCTAGAGATGATTTTTCATTTCTACTCAACCTCTGCTCATGTGTTATCAGTGATGCATGTAGTTCATCAACTGAGAAGTTTGAGAGATCCTTTGTCTCTTCTATGGTGGTGACAATCACATCAAACTGTGAGGGTAGGATCCTCAATAGTTTCTCCACAATCCTCATTTCTTCAAGAATTTCTCCATGAGACCTTGTCTGTGTGACTAGACCAATCACATGTGTGAAGAATGGGTCAATATTGTCTGACTCCTTCATGCAAAGATTCTCAAAATCTCTCCTGAGCAACTGTAGTTTTGCTGTCTTCACTTTCTCCATGCCTTGATAGGCTGTCCTGAGAGTTTGCCATGATTCTTTGGATGTCTTTGCTGTTGTTATCCTTGGAAACACACTCTCATGCACTGCTTGATATAAAAATATGAGGGCTTTTGAATCCTTCTTCCTATTGCTCTTCATCAGATCTTTCTGTGCTTGAGTTAATCTGTTAAACTCATTTTCATCTAATGGTTCTTCAAACCCATATTCAATAAGTTCCCATAAATCTTGAGAAGCAAACAGGGCTCTCATCGTTATCGCCTAATAGTCATAGCTTTTTTCCATTAAACTGTGGGAGTTGAGTATTAAAGATACCCATGCTAGTGCTGGTGCTAGCCATTCTAGAACTGTAAAATCTGATTCTAATACTTGATTGTGTATTTAAAAATAACTGATTGTTTCTTCAACAACAACACAAAAAACTAATCTTAGAAATACTTGGATCCTTTCTTGACTATCTTCACTCTGTTGAGAAGCTATTGCAGCAAAAAAAAACTCCTTCCTTCATCTTCTTTGATACCTTCAGAGCACCTGGACAAACTCTGATACCACTGTTGGGAATTTTCTGGTAAATTCCAAAACAAATAACCTAAACAGAGAACAATGCTCTATTTTTCTCAAGGATCTTAACCCAGGGAAGCTATAAACAAATTATTTTCTGAGAACAGAGTATTACACACACCCATAAAAGCTTTGTATTCATTAATCAAAGACAACTACTGTTACAAAAATATTTTTCGTCTGTCTGAGGGATTACATCAAGAACATTTCACCAAAAAATTACTCTGTCTCATTTTTGAAAAGATTTACACTGCTGTGTGTAAATTTTTCATTTACATTTACTGCTATAAATAAGAAAAATTCTTACATATTTACTCTTCACATTACATTTCAATCAACAAAAAAAAATACATATGCGTTGCTGCATATATTTCTCTCACGCTACTGCTTTTACATTGCATTTCCTTTTTTTTAAACAAAATTATGTTCGCCCTCTGCTCTATTCTAGGTTTTTTTTATTTCGCACTGTTGTGCATTTCTATCCTTGCATTACAATAGTCAACTCACTACATTCACACTGTTGTGTGTGTTTTTCTTGCACACTGCAATGTGTGCTTTTTCCCTTGTTGTTTTTCACCGAACCACAACCACTTGCATTTTACACTGCTGTGTATATTTCACATTACATTATATTCACTGCTACGAATTTTCTTTCATTGCTCAACGAACAAGGAAAAATGCCCATGCTGCTGCTCCTATGTTCATTACATGCTCCTCCTGTATATCCTTAACAAAAAAAAAAAACTTACACATATACTTTCACGCTTTTTACCTACCATACTCCCGTGAATAATTAAAAACATTATAATTAAAATACTATTAGCTATGCCCATACTTCCGTGACTTAAACAAATAATAAAATTTAAAATTTATATCTACATTATACGAATAGGAGTAAATGCCATTAATTTCTTCATTGCAGTAAACGGCGGTCAAAACAAAACTTCACGCAATGTGCAAAATGGTGCAGGTCTGTGGCTGCAGATCAACCGTTGATCTGCCCTAAAAAAATTGGACGGTTGTGGTCAATATCGGAAGGCCCATTTTTGCTGAAGTTTACGATTCGATAAAAAGTGGTTTTGCAAAATGCACTGAGGACACACGTCAAAAAATGATTGTATCGGGTGCGTTTGAGAGAATACCACTTCCTCAGCAAAAGCAATCCGATGGAAGACTGGTGGTTTTGCTGAATTAAATGCACGCAGTACTGCAGTTTGAAATTAATATTTCAACAAGAGTTGGTGTGGTGAGTGGTGTAAAAGAAATTTGAGGCCAATGTTGTTAGTTGTAGAATATTGGAGGTGTAGCGTGACGGCGAGGTGGAGGCTTCCATAGAGAATGAGACATGTTGAGAGTGGTGTGCTGTCATCGTTGGATTTAAGTTGTGGGGCGTAAAGTGAAACATTGAGTGTTTTTTTCAACAAGTTCACTGCACATTTATGCATATTTCAGCATACCTATGTGAGACTTTTGTTTTTTGTTCCAAGTTCAACATCTATCCGAGGGGAATGGAATGGACCCACAATTTGATGGAACACAGAATAGAGGCAACGATCGGTGAAATGATTGTTGTGGTTATAAGAAGTTGCATTCGCTCGTCTCCCGGTGGGTGTGGTGTTCAACAATAAAGAGTTTACATGCAATTAGCTCAAGTGTTGTCAGGAGTGAGCCAGAATCCAACTAGCCATGTGGTGTATTTGTTGTTAGAGGAGGAGCTCGCTTCAAGGGAAAGTGGCATGCGATTTTCACAAAGCAATTGAAGTATTTTTTTTTAAATTGCGGAAAGGTACATTAGTGTTGAAGTTTAAAAATGTTTACTTTTCTTCTTTTATCATGGAGTTCATGGTTTTAGAAAAATTTAGTGGTGCAAATTTCTCTTTATGGAAAGTAAAAATTCAAATGCAAATAATGAAGAAAAATCTGTGGCATAGTGAATGGTTTAGAAGTAGCACCGACCAATGCTAAACAATTGATTGAATGGAAAAATAGAGATGACAAAGCTAAGTCTATTATTGGACATGCTATTTGAGATTCGAAATTACTTCTTGTAGGTCTCACTAAATTATCTAAGGAAATATGGAAACATTTGATTCAACTAGTTGGTGTAAAATTTACAAATGCAAAATTTTCCATAAAATGCAACTATTTAGACTGAAAATGAATGAAGAGACATCTATGTCCACTCATGTGAACAATTTAGTGTCTCTTATAAGACAATTAGCTAAAGTAGGTGCCAAGGTGGAGGATGAAGATATTAAAGCAATATTATTAAATAGTCTTCCTTCAAGTTATAGTAATGTTGTCTTCACTTTGAGTCAAATATCTTCACAAAAATTGCATGACACAATTGCAACACTTCTTGCAAAAGAAAAGGGACTAAAATCGGATAATACATAAGAGAAATTTCCAATAAAAAAATGCATTGTTTACAAAGACAAGGATGGAAAAGAGAAATGCAAACAAAAGTGCAATTGAATGCTACTATTGCACAAAAATTGGGCATACAACGTGGAGTTGCAGAACAGAAATCATGCCAATGATCTGTTAAAAGGGAAAGAATCAAAGAATATAGCCAAAGGTGAATATCCATTGAATACTAATGATGAATTCAATGGATAATTTGATCCTCTTAAACTTTTTTAGAACAACTTAGTGAAAAGGTTCAACATGGACGGTTGTCCAGATAGTATGGTAGTTGTGGATCTAGGGAAGGACCCCTCAGTTGTTGAAGATGTGGGAGTTGTATTCTAATGAGGTTATGCGAGGGCTTGGTCAATAATTGACTTTGGGTCGTCCTTGATTCGAGAGTTCAGGGGTCAAAGTCGGGAATCCAACTTGTCGACTACCCCTTTAAGAGGGTCATGAGGCAAAGTGGAGTCTATACTAATAAGTTGTAAACCAGTTAAAGAATGACTGTGTATTTTGTTGTTTGTGGATGATTTCAATAAATTTATACAATGTAAGAATTAAAATTGGATGTTCGAGTTAATGCTTATATCCTTTATTTGAGATGTTGGTTTGAGATAGTTGAGAAATTCTCTCAACCTCTCCTTCTAAAAAACTTTGTATATTGGAATAATCTCCAAATGTAAAGTGTATATTTGTATATAACCTGATGCCATCAAGATATTTAATTTACATCACGTATATTGTAACAACATTGACATAAATTAACACATGGTGACATTTCTTGCAGAGACTCTCAACCTAGCGATTTAGTTTAAATAGTAATTTTATGTTATAACGATTTATGTTACTGCTAAAAACTAAATTAACTGATACATTATTTTAAAATCACTTTCTAGCCGCACGTAAAAAATAATGATAATAGGTTTTCGAGGACCAATAAGTTTATTATATGACGTAAAAAGGAGTCTGCACTTTATATTCGAGTTAGACTTTCGGTGGATTTCATATTCTTGATTTAATATAAATTAGGAGAAAAAACACCGGGCTTCTTTTATCGCAGACAGAGTTTGGGTCATATTAAATAATTAAATATATATATATTTAAATTATGAATTTAATTTAAAAAAAGTATTATATAAATTTATTTTTAATTAATTAATTATATATATTAATAAAATTGTAATTGGATCAGTTTCATTACATTGAATCACTAGCATTATAATCTTTAGATGAACTGCACCATATCTATAGAATTGATTATGATCACTACTACTATAACCCTTAGGTGAACGAATCTATCCCCAACACTTCAATTATTAAAATTAGGGAATTTGAACCTGGAGTTAGTCTCATAGTAACATGATATGTGGTCAGTTCCGACCACTACCACTATAACCCCTAGGTGAAGCAATCTACGCCCAAGAGCCCGTCCACAGGTAAACTCAAGGAATTTGCACTTCGAATCTCATGGTACATAATACATCAGTTTTAAACGCATGACCAATTAATGTGCCCCAAGAAAATTTACTTTTAATTTATATTAAATTAATATATTTAGATACTTTTAAAAAATATGAGAAATTTATTAACATTTATCACAAAACATTAATAATCATTTTAGAATTATCACAAAATGTGAATAGTTTTGTAATTTTATATATCAATAAAGAGATTAGAGAACCCACTAATTAATATCAATACCTCACTTCTACATCAGTGTATGATGAAATTTATTCTATGTAATATTTAGGTAACCTTAGCGATTATCAAGAAGGAATTATGTTTTAGTTTTCATGAAAATCCAAAAAAATATTAAATTTTATCATTTAAATATATTATGAAAACACCAGTGTAACACTCTCTATTACCCCTTTAGACTTTCGAAGGCTAGTGAATAGTGATACTATTAGTTAACTTGACCCTCATGGTCTCATCATGAAGATGAATTTAGAAAATTTGTTGTCACCCAAAATGCGTAGAACTCACTTTTAATAACACCATTCTATCCAACTCTTCAACACCTTTCCAACAGTATAAAATTTTCCTCATTCTAACCTCTAGATTGAAAGTTATGCCTATTTGAAGATCATGCCCCCACAACCATACCACATTAGCAAGGATTTTCCATGTGATGCTTCTACCTCAGGCAAAGTCCATCGTGGCACTCACCATGTCACAGTGCCTTAGCGCCATGCTCATTCTTAAGAATGGTACCCATTCAATCTTCCACAACACATCATACATTTTGGCACCAAATAACAATAATGACGTCCCACAAATTTTGATGATAATGACATGGACCATTTTGATGCATCAAGTAACTCTTCACGGCTTAAACCCCAATGAGTTTTTCACCTAATATAATCTACAATCATTAGATCTAGTGGATGATCACAGTTAGATAGTATTATATTGTAATTTCATCTTTAACCCTCATGTAGGTTTGAACTTGACACACAATCTCCACCATTGGATCAATAGGCACTACACTCTAACTCCGCCATGTGTCTTTTAGTGCCATGTCATCTCAACTCCCACATCAACGACTTACCCAACGTCATGATGTCGTCATGATGACATCAGGGTGACAACACCCATCCATGTGGCATCCTCAAGTGGTTTCATGTGTCATGCAAAACTTGGCCACTTGGTGATTCAAAAGGGCCATACCCACCTACCATGTGTCATGCTGACAATGTTCCACATTGACAACAATGCCATGTCACTCATGTCTTACGTGACATTCACCACTTGCATTGAAGCCTTATTCCCAGCGAGGACATAGACCATTGTGCAAATAACACTTTCCCATTTAATGACATAAGGATATTTTGTCCCGCCATTTTTCAACAATGCTAATGCATTCAAAAACGTGGTGAACCCTCATCCATGTGGCATCCTCCAATGATTCCATGTGTCATGCAAAGCTTGACCACTTGGCCATTCAAAAGGGTTAGACCCGCCTACCATGTGTCATGCTGACAATGTTCCACATTGACAACAATGTCATCACAAGTACATGTCATTCATGTCTTATGTGACATTCACCGCCAAAGTTGAAACCTTCTACCCAACTATGACCTAGACCATTGTGCAAATAACACTTTCCCATTTAACGGCAAAAGAATATTTTGCCCCGCCATTTTTCAACAATGCTAATGCATTCAAAAAAGTGTTGAATCCTCATCTTCCTTCATGGCATGCAAGAAAGTTTGGTGGAAGGAGACAAGCATTTTCCTATCCTGCACCTCCTGCCAACTATTGCCACTTCTTCTCAAAGTCCCTTTGCGACCTTAGCATGTTGCAACATGAACGTCTATGATAGCTGATAAAATCCTTCCCAT
Organism: Pinus taeda; assembly: GCA_000404065.3. Classification (NCBI taxonomy): domain Eukaryota; kingdom Viridiplantae; phylum Streptophyta; class Pinopsida; order Pinales; family Pinaceae; genus Pinus; species Pinus taeda. The sequence goes on along the minus strand of APFE031707405.1, from coordinate 115,233 downwards.
TATGCACCCCAGTCACTATGTGCCTTATGTTCATTTATAGCTTAGTCATTTAACACCAATTATTTATCCTAAAGAGGTACATGTTCGTTGCCTAGAACGTAGATGTATCTGGCAACTGAGGAGAATCATTCTATAGTGACCAACTTAGAAATATTGAAGACGTCAATGGAGTTGTGAGCCATTATTTGTGAAAATAAATACTCTACACCATTAATGTAACAAGAATATGTCCCTCATTCCCTCACTAACATCTTAGGTATTCAACATAGCCACAACTCGGAATTAAAACAATATCCATGCCTAACATTAGGCATTATTAGATTCAATAATATGGAGTACCATATGCACATTGACCACAAGGTTTCACCAGTTTATACATATACACACACACACACACATATGCGTGTGTGTGTGTGTGTATTTATGTATATATGTATCTGTGTGTGTGTGTGTGTGTGTATGTATGTACGTATAACAAGTGTCTATATTATTCATGCCATAATAAACAATAAAATTCACCCTTAGTGACAGTTAGCTGAACTTGACAATAATCATAAATACTAGATTTGCATCCATGCAATTAGGAGAATTTCCACAACCACAAGAATCTATAACCCCATCTCAAACCATGAGAATAATCATATAAGCACCTCATCATAAGAAACCAAAAATACACCATTCCTCCATAAGCAATATTGATAGATTCATTATTATTATCCATTACAATAACATTGAACATTCATAATACAACAAAATTACAAGTAGATACACTTATCTTTAACTTGACCATTGGAAACTAAGGGAGGGAATTTAACTGTCCACCCAATTGTAGTTGAGCTACACAAACTACTTTTTGCAGTTGACCACCCCCAAGCAAGATTTAGAGTTTGTGGAGGTAATCACTTAGAAGTTCTCTCACCAACAACCAGTCAACATATGCTAAGAAGCGGAGTCCATTTCTGAGTTTATTTCTTAACAATCATTGGTTGTAACACCATAGTGACCCTTTTGTTTCCCATAACATGAACAAAAAGGGTTTGTCAAAGGCTCAGTGAGCTTTTTCTTAGTTGTAGGAGAAAGAACATATATATATATATATAATATATATATAATATATATCTGATTAGTGAGGTTTATCACTTGGATTATTAGTGTGGGAGTAAAGTTTCCACTTCCAAGAGATTTACTGACATACTAAGTAATTACGTAAGTGGTTTATTAGTTCCAAGGGAATCCACTTAGGTTTTTATCATCTCTTTCAACAAATTCCTAGATGTGTCCCCCTATCAAGTAGTTTCTCAGCCCCAACTAGTATCCTAGTGGTTTTTCAAGTCCAATGCTAGCCACTACCTTGCTGTTTATAAACTCTATGAGAAAGTACTTAAAAGGTTTATTAGCACTATCTAGCACCTGAGTGTATCAAATCTACTAAAATTTCTAAATATAACAATCCTTAGTTATTTTTGATGTAGATAAAAGAAGACCAAAGTCATGGGACACACATTTCAAGTTGAATTTTGGGAAAAACATAGTGATGGGTATCACTAGTGATTAATTAATGGCTATGGAAATTGACAAAGTCTTTAGTAAATGCAAAGTTGGAGTATTGACATTTTATTTATGAAATAAAGGATAATATGAGAAAAGTTAGGTGAAGAGACACAAATCTGCATGAGAAAGAAATTAAAGGAAAAATGGAGGAAAATGAAGAAAATAGAGGCCTCAATGATATAAAGTCTTATATGGATCCGTTCATAGCTTTTGTTGGTTTAGCTTTTTGTTAGTTTATCTTTGGAGCTCTCATTCATTCTCTGATTCTCTCAGATTCTTGCACACATAAATTATTCTTGGAGAACTCTTGGAGCACTTTGGTGTACAACTTGGATTGGATATAAAAATCAAAGGAAATAAAGAAAGTTCAAGGGAAGAGTTGGATCAACAACTACATGTGGATATATTTATAGGTAATATGTTTCATGTGTGATTTCCTTGATGATTTCTGGGTGCATGGTATATGCATGTGATTTTATGGTTATGTGCGGTCATTGACATGGAAATTTGCTTAGATTGGCAGTGTTTTTTGCCTTATCTTGCCATTTCCTAGATAACCATGGTCTTGTGGGTTTTTCCACTTTTTTTTTTATTGGTGCTTAAGTTCCTTATGGTTTTGGGTTGGAACAAATTATCTTGAAGCATTAGAACAACTGTGTTGATTTACTAGTCCTTGTTAGACACTATTTTTTCATGTCTCATGTTCATATCCCAAAGTGAAAAAACATCAACTACTATGCAAGATATCCATCAAGATATACAAACCAAAACCGCCCTAAAGAATCAAAGGAAAATTACCCTGAAATCATTATGGAGAAAATTTCCTTAAAACCTAATTTATGGCATCAATACATTTTTCTCCACTGCCTCCTCATGTTGATGGTAGGTTTCTCAATTAGATACTTGCATTGCCAATGTGGGTTTTCATAGGAAAAATGATGTTGAACTCCTTTTGGTCGACTTTCCCAAACTGGAGGAGAAACTTCGCTCACTAAAACCTTTGGGAGTAGCGAGTTGGATATTGGTTGTTGTTGATATTGTCAAGCTCTCTGATTTGGACGTCTTGATCTTATCATCACGGGCTTTCTCATTGAGATGTGGACCTTCCTCCCTCTTTTTTTGATCCCTAACTCCGTCTGCCTTGTTATAAATTCACCCCCTCCCATTCCCAAATGGTTGGTCATTGATTATTGCATCCCTATGCTGAGATTATCCTTACATGATTCCCATTCCTAGCTTGGAGGAGTGTTTGAAGAGTCTTTGCTTGGACTTGGACATACACCCAAAGGAAGCCCTCAACATCAAGGCATAGGTTCTATACTTTCCTTTTCAGTTTCTTAGTATATAGAATTGTTAGTTCACTTTCCACGAATGTTTGTGATTATGCTTCATTTATCTTAATCCTCCTTGATCTGTTAAGTGGATTAAATTTGAATTATGTTGCTTGCATGTTTATGCTTTGTTGTGTTCTTGGTCTCTTGTGTAGGTATTCAAACACCATGAGCAGTGAGGATCGAGCTTGAGGGAGCAAGCGATTAAGAACTCCAACAAAGGAATACATCATAGCATCAGAATGAGGCAGGTCTCCTTCCTCTTCTTTAATTTCGATTGTAGTCTAGGAAAGTGTCATATAGATTGTGATGTTTGTTGCTAGACCCACTCATTGGGCTAGAGGGATCATATCTATCTGCAGAGAGGATTTTTCTTCACAAAAAAATGGCAACTCCAATGCGGAACCTATAGCCTATTCATCCTACTTTCTTAATTGATCTCTTGATTAGTTTGACTGACCATCGTGTTCTCAGTTAGTTTGGGTTGTTTTAGGTTTGCACAATCACTCGATACTATCTTGGAGTGCTCAGTTAGGCCAATTTTGTGAAATTATTTTTATTTTTTGCTTATTTCCTCGACCAGCATGATTTCTGACTTAACAATCACACTGCCAACATGCTTTTTACTAAAACAATCACCGTTATCCCCTATTCAGTGCATGCTTGGCCTTGAGATCCATGTTGGTCACTAATATTGGAACCAATTAGCATTTCTCTGTCAAACCCCAGTGTGTCTAATCCCTTGAGGTCTTGTTTTGTCTTGTATGACTTCTTTTAGTTGATGTTTTGGTTGATTACCTTGTTTTATTAGCGAATCTTTGCTTCTTTGGAATTTCAAGAATATGAGTTCAATTTGATTGATTTTAGGGTTTGTAGGTTGATTGGTTTACTCTTGTCACTTGTAAGCATCTTGAGCCTCTGGTTTGCTAGTGATAGGGTCTACTCATATGGTAAAATTCACTTAGAACATTGACTTGCATTGATTTCGGTTTCTTGGGCAAAGCAGGTTTTTCATGTGTATTAAGTCATATAGCAATTGAAGCCCCTCTTTGTTTCTTATCAAACATAGATTACATTGTTTGGTTTGCAAACTAGAATGAACATTTTTTAATTCCTATCCGAAAGAGAATGTGGGAGACATTTCTTTGAAGTCATTTTATTTGGTGTCCTTTTGATTAGTGTCTTGTTGCACTTAGGAGAATTTTGGAAATAAATTCTTCATTGTTGCTCTAAGATGAAGCTTAGTTGCATATAGACATTTGAAAAGAAAAGAGCATCATAAAGTAAAAGTGTGTTTTAGTGAAATGAATATCTTTTATTTCAATGGATTGTATATTCATTAGTGAAAGTGAAGTTTAGTTTTTCTCTTGCATTTTTGCATTTCGAAAAGTTAGTGGAGGCATATTGTTTGATGCATTTATTTCTTGTACTCTGCTCCCTCATTAGCATAGAATTCATTGAAATGAAAGTTTTCCTTTTCTCATCTAGTTGCATCTTAGGCATTCTGATGACATCGTTTTGAGCCCAAAATTGAAACATAATTCAAAAAAAACTTTAAAATTTACTGAATTAACTTAAGGAGCATTTGGAACTTCACAGAACCATTTATAGGTCTAGGCTAGAGACATCTTCCAGTGTCCATAAACCTAGCATCTATCATTAACAATTGACATTGTATCTTGGGAGTGAAAGCTCATTCTAGTATGGAAGTATATCGGAGGTTCTCTAGTACTCTAGGGTATATCAGAGGCACTATAGTATGGTAAGTATATTGGAACGCTCTCACTGAATGGTTATGCATTAGACAATGCTAACATAGAGTTATGCTCCCAGTACCATCGAGTATATATTGGGAGACCCCACTAGGTTGCTATTATTTAGCCATAGGTAACTGAGCTAGTCACCTTGTAAACATGCTACATCGAACACATAATTCATGGATATTGGTTGTCATACATTAAGTCCTTGGTTTTGGCTAAGGTGTATATTGTGGTTCACAGATGGTTGGTAAGTTCTCTTGCCTAGCTTACCACTTTTTGATTTTATTTGTTGTTAATTTCTAAAATTAATTGACCACGAAACAGCATCCTTCATGCTCAAATACTCCTTAGTAGATCTTAGGTTGATATTGACGGAAACGTTTCTTGAGTCTACCAGTCAAGGCAACCCCTCTCATGTGAATCCTAGTTCTTTTCCTTCTTTTGGAAATACCAGTGCCCCCTATATGGCAACATTGTCCCTTCCTAGATTGACCATTGCTCTGCCAGTTTCAGTGTTTTTATGCTCGTTGATTCTGAGTGTCCAAAATGTTTTTCAATCGAGTTCTCGTCCACCTGAACAACATCAACCCCATGATGATCCTAAAGTTGACCCCCCACCTTCTTCACCTGTTTCTTCACCCCATTCTTCCTCTTTTTCTGGTGAAAGTTTGAATTCTAGTAACTAGGAAGCTAAGAATAAGAAGAAGAGGACAAAGAAGAAGAAGCTAAATAAGCAAGGGGACAACCAAAAAATTATTGTTACTGATGTAATTGATGTAGAAAAATCTTTCAATCAACCCTGGAAAGTGAAATACCCTTGCATGCTATGTAAAGGTGACCATCTTTTTCGAAATTGTCCTGGTATTGCCAAGGTCTTAGAAGTGTGGTCCATAGGTTCACATCAACCTTTGTCATTATCCTTTGGAGATCATGTAGGCGATAAACCTTTAACTAGTAATAATAAGGTCCATGGAAAAAAGGGAAAAGTCAAATTTCCTTGTGAGTTGGGTGAAGGTAATCATCCCATTCACCTTTTTCCTCTTTTGGATGAGGCTGCAATAGAGTTAGAAAACTTTACAACTTCCTAACCACATCTTCTGGTTGATTATCAGAAGCTTTCGTAGTAAATTTCGCTACTTGATCAACTGATTGATCAAAACCCATCTTTGGTCAACCCTGCTCTCTCTAAAAGTGAGACTTTTGAGTCCATTATCGAACAACAATTGGTTGAGAAAATGATAAACCTCACTTCACCTTCAATTAACCATACCTTTCATGTAGAGAGTGAATCTCATACTGCTCAGGTTCATATGGTGTCTTGATTTCCAAATGAACTAGAGAGAAATCCTCCTATTCTCGAGGTGAATGAAAGTAGTTCTCATGTTCCCATAGTGCATGAGGGAAACTCTCACATTCCTACAACACCCCCTCTGAGAAATTTAGTCACTTATTTTGATTAGAGTCGACTAGGAGGATATTGTCTTCCATCTTATGTGCCTTTTGAGATTATAGTACATGCTTTCCATATGGCCATACCTAGCACATTCATAAACGTGGGTGCATCTGTTAGTATTATATCCTCAACTACTTCGAAAACTTTAGGTTCTCCGTAGATTGTCCCCATCACCGAAAATATGTTAGCTTTTAATAGAGGAACCATTCAACCATTAGGGATCCTTCCTAAGTTACCTATTACTTTGGGAGGAAAGACTCTCTATATATACATTATGGTTTTACAACACACTTTAGATTTTAATCTACTCCTTGGCCGTGAATATGTTTATGTCATGGGAGCTCTTGTCTCTTCTCTCACTCATGTGATGTGTTTTCTACATGAAGGAATACTTATGATCCTTGATCATCTTACATTTATTGGTCCTTAATCAACTCCCATTCAACCAACATCCCTAAATGGTTCTTATGTTCAAGTGGTATCACACCCACCATAGGTTAATTATGTGGCTTCTTGCTCCATAACTGCATCTACTGATGATCTAGTAGGTGATGTGGTACACCATGTACTGGGGGCATTGGAGCCTAATTTTCCATTGGGATCCCTAGACATGTATTCCTTATAGTTGTTTTTCTCTCCCATATGATGAGAACCTCTTGGAAGACATGGCCTCTTTTGATCTTTGATCAAGGGCTTTGAGCATAGTTCCTTGTCTTGTGTCAAGCTCATTAAAAAATGAAGGAAGGGCCATGAGGACAATTATTTTACTATGTCAACCTCATTAAAAAATGAAATACATCCCCATGAGCATGGTTATTTTCCTGTGTCAAGCTCGTTAAAAAATGAAACAAGTCCCCTTCTAATTTGAGTCTTTGATTAGATCTCATAAAATCCCAATTGAGTCTTTCACTTGATCTCCTAAGTAAAACTTCATTTGACCCAGATGTTCATAACCAGTAGTCTACTTAGGTGAATGAAATGATGCTTGGGGGGAATGCACCACAGATTGTGTCATATGTTTGGGGCATGCAAATTCAGCTTAAGCATATTTTATCTTTGTTTCATTCTTGTGTAAAAATGAAACCAAACCCAAACATAATTTATTTCCATTTTAAGCTTGTGTAAAAATGAAACCAAATCCAAGCAAATTTTTTTCTGATGTTTCAAGCTTGTGAAAGAATGAAACCATCCCCAATTATAATCAAGCATAGTTTCCCATGTTTTAAGCTTGTGTAGAAATGAAACCATTTCCCTTTTTACCACTCATTATTGTCATTTTCGCAGCCTTCTTTTCTTAGATGAGCCTTGGTTTTTTTCAATCCATCATCACCATCTCTTTGGACGATCATACGGTTTCACTTGGTTTTTTTACCCTTGATTGAGGAGCATCTACATTGAGTGCTATTATTAGCTAGCCTCTTGAACATTACATGTTTTCAGCAGTTCCATCATCACCAAAACTAGCTGTTATCGTTTTATACCACTCGCTCCTCTAGGAGAAGTCATGTTTTAGCTCTTTTCTCACTCTCGAAAAATGAAAATATCACCGAGTACTTGTCGTTTAGAACTCGTAAAATTAAATGAAATGACCTCTACTCAGCATAAGTTTAACCCTTTTCTGAATTGAGATAGACTATTGTATGAAAAAGGAACGCCTTAGTCGAACATGGTTAGGAGGTTCTCTCGAATATTGTTTTCTATGTTTTAGGTTCAAGAGACAAATTAAGAAAAGGGACTTCATAGAGTTTTATTTTCCATCTCTTTTTCAAACTCTATAAATATGAAAAACACTATGAGGTACTCTTCCTTGAGACTCGTAAAAATTAAATGATGAAATACTTGTCACCATGACGAGACCGAGTTTCTCCTTCCTACGATTCATAAAACTAACTAGGATAGATTCATTCGAAGAATGAACTTATACACAAAGCATATGTTATCTCCCTCAAGCTTATGATTAAAATTAATTAGGGTACTCACTATAAATAGTGGGGAAAAATTAAAAGTGAAATATCTCTTATATAGGGAGCATGACACTCTTGAACGATGACACTCATCTATTTCGTGTGTCAGGTTTCCAATATCCTCACTTAGTCACTTGTCCTTTTAGTTTTGGGAAATCCATTTTTGCTCTGATCTGGTTATTCCACTTCATCATCATGGCCCTTGGACCTATGTTGAGTCAAATGCTTCCACACTCCAGAGTTGTGTCATTGATATGTTCAACAGAAGTCCTATCTATAGTTTTTACTACCTATACATTGCCTGACTTTTTGCCACAATCCTAGATCATACTTATTGATTCCACTTTATTCCTTGTTTCATGTCGATGATGAGGGAATCATTATGGCCCTCTTTCAAGGGATCACTTCTCCTCAACGCCAACTCATTATCTAGGATGATGATCTAGAAACTCCCTTCCAGTTCCTTAGAGCTTGCATGCCTTAATGACAAGTTCTTCAAATTCGACGATAGGTTTACATCACTTACCTTCAATCGAATGATCCCATGAGTGTTTGAATTAATCTTCATTTTCACATTCATAGATTGTGCCATCGTCATTATTGGTGGTTCATCTCGTGCATGTTCATAATTTACATCATTGGCTCATAATTAGATGATTTTTTAGCATGTTCAACTTCGATACATTCATTCGCATGTTAGGATTCATACTTTGATTGGGTCAAGACGGAGCGAAATAACCTGTATTTTGTTTAATAGAATACTTTTTGCATGGAGTTATGAATCATTCATGATTATATGCATGTTTCTGCTAGATGGATTGCTACGACCATACTATGGGTTCGTATTTTTATGACTCTTTCTATTCAGATGGCTAGGATCGTTACACATGATCCCTCTTATTTGGATGGTTGCATCCACACCAGGGATTTATGTGTTATTATATACCTATTCCTGTATTGTTAGGCATGATCATTAGAGCTTTTAGATATGTATATGTATATGCTTGGTTTGCAGGTCTCCTAACAGTGTTGTTCTTGTCCTTGCACTAAATTGTAAAGCACCTTAGCCATCACTACATGTTCTACCTTCATGGTTTAGGGGTCATCTATTACACAATATTTTTTCATGTCTCTTTTTCATATCCTAGAGTGCCAAAACATTGACTACTGTGAAAAATATCCATCATGATATATAGACGAAAACCTCCCTCAAGAATCAAAGGAAAACTGCCTAAAATCATTCTAGAGAAAATTGCCTTAAAACCTAATTTATGGCGTCAACACATTTTTCTCCACTGTCTGCCCATGCTGATGGTTGGTTGTTGAGTTAGACACTCACACTACCTATGCGGATTTTCATAAGAAAGCTCACATCAAACTCCTTCTAGTAGTCTTTCCCAAACTAGAGGAGAAGCTTTGCTCACTAGAACCTTTGGGAATAGTGAGTTGTATATTGGTTGTCGTTGATATGGTTGAGCTCTCTCATTTGGGTCTATTTATCTTATCATCATGGGCTCTCCCCTTGAGATTTGGACCTTCCAATGAGGAGGGAGAGCAACCCCTCAACGTCGAGGAATTAGTTGAAGGCTTCCATTTTCATTTTCTTCATATATACAATGGTTGGTTCACTTTCCATAACTGTTTGTGTTGATGCTTCATTTACGTTAATGCTCCTTGATCTATTAACTGGATTACATTTGAATTATGCTCATTACACTTTTATTCTTTGTTATGTTCTTGGTCTCTTGTGAAGGTATTCAAATTCCATGATCAGTGAGGTTTGAGCCTCAGGGAGCAAGCGATTAAGATCTTCAACAAAGGAATATATCATAGCATCAAAACAAGGTAGGTCTCCTTCCTCTTATTTAATTTCAATTTTATTATAGAAAAGTGTCTTGTAGATGGTCTTCTTTGTTGCTAGACCCACTCATTGGGCTAGAGGGATCACCTCTATCCGTAGCGAGGATTTTCTTTCACAACATTCCTAGAGCTAAGGTTGGGACAAATGCTCTACAACCCTTGGTGGGTTAAGATACTATTCAGTTGAGATGGGTTGGAGAAATGCTCTAGATCCCTAGAGGGTTGTTGGTTCAGTTACTATTTCCTAGAGCAATAGACAAATTAGGTAGAGACCGATTTGGTTAGTTTTAATCAGAGGTGGAATAATTGTGGTTTAGGTTTGAGGTGGTTTGGCCTCTGGAAGTTGTAGATGGTTTCATCTTAGTTTATTCCATAAGATCCTACATTCATGTTTGGAATATGGCATCGGGGTGATTGACTGAAAGAGAGATTCAATTCAACCCAATACATGGTATAGTGGTATATGGAAGTCCCTGACTTGGTTGGTATTTTCATATATTAATAAGATCTATTCTTCAGCTATGTTTCATGTATAATTATAGTGATTATGTAGGTTATATTTTGGTTGAGTTTCCATGGATTTTATGCTAGTTATTTTTTGGTTATATGTACCATTTATGGCTCTTGTCATGAAGTGTTTAGCTAATGATTGATTGATCAATGTATGGAATAAAAAGTGTTGTTGTAGATTTGTGAAGAGTGAGTAGGGCCTTCTTGGCGATTCTTGATGATAAGAAGATATGAATTCATGAGTTGTATCTTGCATGTTTTCCCTTTGTTTAACGAAAGGTCTAGTGTGTTATAGGTAGCCTACGTTAGCTTCTTGTTTTGAGATTGAGTATTTAGCTTCATTTTTATGTTAATTATGACTTTGGAAAGTCCTAGACAATTCTAGGTAGTGGTCTGGAGGATGTCCTCAAAGGTTGGATCAAATCCTAGGACCACACCCTATGAACTAGGAAACTTGGGTCATAATTGCATGGAGTCTATGTTCAGCATGCAGTTGAAGGCCTATCTCGACACCTAGGCCTTGCAATGCATGAGGTTGGGGGTTAATATTGTGAAACAAGGTTTCAGCTTAGCGATTTACCACTTGTGGTGTTTCTTCAGCTCTTGGGCTATTTGTAGTCCCTATAGGATGTTAGTTTATGGTCATTTTGTACGCCCCACTTCCTTAACTTGTAATGGGAGGTCGGTTCATGTCAAAGTGACACTCATCTCATGTTTACCCTGGCAAGTTTGAGAATTTCAATAAATGTGGGAGGGGTGGTTATAGATTAGTATCATAGCTTCTAGGTTCAAACACTTAGATTAGATTGATTATTATGCATGCATGTTAGTTGTCAATATGATTTATTATGCATTCATGTTGGTTATTTCTCGTGATGGTCATTGTCCCAATTGTGTTGTTATGTTGAGGTTGATGACATTGGTTTCTTGAGATGAACGATATTTTGATGTATATATACATACATACATACATACATATATATATATATATATATATATATATATATATATAGACATATGGCTTGATTTTTGTGAACAATATATCCTCCCATGAACCTCACTGAGGTATCTTTGATCATATTTGTAATATGTTTACAAGACATGGTATGTTTATAGGAAGTATAAGACCATATATGAAAAGAAAAATGATGCATTAAAATTCATGTGACTCTCCTTATATATCATATGAGCAACACAAATGTGAGTACTCTCATGACATAATAGATATATTGAAAAGTTTAAAGGTATAAATTAGGCATTGGAAAGTAGATAATGACAAGATCATTTGGTCACGAGAAAGGATTTCCAAGGAAAATGAAAAGAAAGCAGAGGTCAATGTAATGATTTTCCAGAGCTCATCATATTTTCAAAGACAAGGACAACCACATATCACTTATGGATAGGAAGAAATGACTAATGGGGCATATGGTAGTAGGTCTCATGGAGGACACAATTTCGATATGGATGATATAGTTGTTCATGTAAGTATCAAAATTTTCTCTTTGCATTTTCATTTTAGGGGTCCCATACTAAAATTTTCACATCATTTCATTAGTTCATGCCAAACTGATCCACTGATGGTTGTCCTCTCTTTAGAAAATCTAAATTTCTCCCCCATAGAGTATACTTGCTGACCCTTCTTCAGCTTGTCTTCAGTTATGGTTTCATGGTCAATCAGGAATCATGCTTTCATTAGGTCATAGGGCATGTTTCATTAGGTCTTATGGTTTCATTTCCAAGGTCAATATGTATTATTTTAAAGTGTAAATAAAGGTCAACAAGGGTATTTGGATGATCAATAAGTCAAACATGATTTATTGTAGGTCATAACCACTAAATAATTATCTTTTAACCTAATGTAATTTTCACCTCAAAGACATGTTTTTGAGGTGAAAACAGAGTATCTTGAGTTTATTTGTATTTCTTATGTAATTTTAAGTCACTATATGTAATAAATGATCCCAATTGCACCAGAGCATCTCTCCTTGCTACATGACAAAGAAACAATGCAAAAATCACTTCAAGTTGAACATTATCCACCTGAAAAGACACAAAGAAGAAAAGGCATTAAAAATAGAGTTGTGAAGAAGGACAATAAACATTAGAAAGTGGGTTTTTCAAGTGAAAAATCAAAATCTACTGCTATTTAAGCTCTCACATTTCATTTCCAAGTTCATTGTTCTCATTTGGCAAGAAAGGAGTCCAAAAGTGAGAAGAAGAGGCAAGCTTGAGCGAGTTTTGGGCGAAGGAAGGTCGGCGCTGTGGTTCTGGAGAGTGGCGCTGTGCTTTTGAGGTAGGCAAGGTTGGTGCTGCACGTTAAAGACTTGACGCTGTGCATTGAGGCTGGTGTTGCACATCTGGAAAAATTTCGCAGTGTTATTTTACACTGGCGCTGCTCTTCTAGGGTGGTGATGTACGTCTATGCACTGACGTTATGCGTTGAGTAAGAGGGCTAGAAAAGCCTCAAATCTTCATACAAACCTCAAATTTTCTCTCTCTCACCTGCATATAGGTAAGTTGACCTCCTTTGCTGCAGTTTTGGTTTGCATATCAACATCATAAGCATCATTCTCCATGATAAATATAAAACCCTAAAAATCTCCCTACTGATGCCTAAAACCCTAAACTCGCGTTGTTCATTCTATCACGTATCCCTATAGCTTTAAAATCTATCCCCTTATCCCTTTATCCCTTTGCCCCTTTTCCATCTCATTTCCATGCCTTTATCCATCTTCCCCAAGGGAAATTTCTCAAACAAAACAAGCCCTCCCTCTCATTTCCTACTTCCTCATTCATTTTTAGCCCATAAAATCATCTCCCATCCCCTCACTCCTAAAAAAATTTCACTCATTCCCTTCATACAACCTCAACCTTGCAAGCATGGACAAAGAGGACCGAGACTATGAGGAGGAGGAAAAAGTAGGTAATGACACTTCAACAAACAGAGCTAGGTAGCAGAGAAAACCACACAAGGAGGGAAGAATTAACAGGGAAGATCCATCAAACCTTAGGGAATTGCAGGCCCCTCAGTTGGTTGTCACATGATTCGGACGTCTTGGCTACTATGAGCTCTACGAGCAGGTAGAGAGAGTTCAACACCACCCTGAGCTCACTAGACTTTTTGAAGCTCATCTTTGGGACAACAAGGTGACTCTTGCTTGGGTAACATTCACAATTTCACCATCCATCATTTCCAATGCAACCAGGATTCCGAATGTAGGGGAGAAGTGGTACAAGGCCCAGGACCTGGATGAACATTATTATGAGCCTTATATCAAAACACAGTATAGACATGAGGTGAAGAGACTTTTTCCTTTCAGATTTCTTGAAGACAAGTATGTCCCCTTGATGAAAATCATCATGAAGTATTTCACTTGTGAGGGCATATTTTCCAGGTTGTACACCTACCACATTAGGTTCATCATGCATTCTACCAGGGTGAGGATGTTAAACCTCCCTTACTTCTTGTTCAGGAATATTGAGAAGATGGCTCATTTTGTCCAGAAGAAGTCATACCCTTAGTAGATGAGCACTCTCTATCACTATTCCCTGATCAAGATCATTGTGCTTCATCATCTTAGTCTCCTCAAAATCTCTTGGGAGACCTTTATTTCTCATGACATCTTTAGGGGTCCTTAAATTCCTCCACCTGTGTCTCAAGAAGAAGGGGGGCATTCTAGCAGTATTCAGGTGAAAATAGATGAGGAGGCCAAGGATACTAGACCTACTGAGGTGCACATTTACATTACCTATCAGAGGGGCACAATGAGATTGTTTGTTGCTGATAGGCAAGTGTTTTCTCCACGAGATGTGGAAGGGACATTGCCTTGTTCATTAGCTCATAGGCAAATGCTAGCTCCACAGGATGCAGAAGGGGCTTTTCCCTCTTCATCAACATAGTAGGTACAGGTGAAAAAGATGCACAAAGGGAAGGAAAAGATGCTAGAGGAGAGTCTTTATGATGAGGAAGAAAGAGACTTTGACTTGACTAAGCATGATGAGCTAGAGTAGCATTATACTGATCATGATGTGGAAATCATTAACTTAGAGGCTCAGGATGAAGACACAATAAAAGAAATCATCATAGAAGAAAGGGAAGCTTAGGTACAAGCTCTAATGGACAATGTGGAGAGGGTGAAGTATGTCATCACATATTTGGAGTAAGAAAACAAGTAGTTGAGTGACAAACAAGTCCTCATGGAGCTGGAAATGCTCAAGGTAAAACGACAAAGTGGCAAAGAGGAACAAGTGACTTTGACTCCTATTGAGAAAGAGATCGAAGATGGTAGAGAGAGTTGGCTTGAGAGAGTCAACTTGAACCTCGAGAATCTACTACAAAAGGCCAGTAGAGACAATGAGATGATCAAACACATGGCCTATCATTATAGGACCCTAAACAAGATTTGCAATATGAGGGTCAAGAAGAGGAAAGCTAGCCGAAGGCGAGCTTTGAAAGGAAAAAAGGAGGAGAATAAGCTTAGGATGCTTGCTGAAGCTTCCTTGGATCATCAAGACACTTGATGATGGTGCTTCTCACCAATTTTGGGTATGCTTGGAGAAATTTCTCTCATTTGGCAATTTTTGAAATTTTACACAGGAAAACTCGCTAAACACACAGTGCCATTGGTGTTGTGCTTTTCCTAGGGGAACTAAACAAATAAATGGTTTGAACTTTTGGATTCAAAGTGATCAAGACATGCACCCTAGCTATTTTCAAATATTTTGGCGTGGAACTAGTCCACCAAAAGGTTAAAAAACACCCTAAAAATGACCTTTCTACCACTTTTTGGACACACAAAAGCAATCTTGGGAGAATCACATTTTGAGGGGTCAAATGAGCTTCAAATATAGAAATTCTAGGTGTTTTCTAAATTAGACTTGAAGTCCTTTCTAGTGAGATATCATGAGATCAATGTGGATTTCGGGAAGTACTCTGAAAAGGACCTGAAAGTGGCATTGCATGTTGGGACAGTGGTGTTGCGCGTAGGGCAGTTTTTGCTCATGATGGCTAGTTTTCCAGTATTAGATCATGTTCTTGGATTATCTCTCATGGAGGTTGTTTAAAATTTTTAAATTATGACTTTACATGTAGCTATTATAGATAAATAGTAATAGAGGGTAGATTCATTTCTTTAGAAGTTAGTTTGAGCTCAAATGAATCAGTTTTTCACTTTTAGACGCATGTTCTTGAAACGCCTATATCCCTGTTTCTTGTTTAGTATTATTTGGATTAGCTCCTCATCTTAGGTATTTCACCCCTGAGGATGGGAGGAGGTTGAATTCATGTCTATATCTTCTTATTCTTTCTCATTGTAAAGGGTTGGACTCATTTTGGATGCTTAGACCTTGATTGCACACCATTTGTAACAGTTTAGTAGGAGATTAATAAGAATTGTAGCTATTTTTATGGGATCCATGTGGTATGCAATTTTAGTACAGTTTCGTCTTATGTGATAATATGTTAATGTGTTTTGTATTCTTCTTTAATCATTTCATTGCTTCTAGTTGAATGTTTTCAAGTTGATAAGCTGAATTCATTACATCAGTGCTCTGCCTTGGGAAACCATTCACCATTTCATGTTTTCTGTAGTCTAGGAAGGATCCATGGTTTTCACATGCTCCTTTTAGCTTCTCACCAGTCTAAAACATCTTACCCCATCAAGCCCTTGAGTGCTAAAGCCTATACCTACCTTGTGCCATTGAACACCATATAATTCTGACCTAATTCCCTAGACCTAAACTGTCGAACTCCTCCTGATCTAGCAAAACCCATTTAAAATCAAATCAAACTTTGTGTTACTATAGCTAGCCTAATATCCTTTACCTGATCCACTCATCTTGGCTGAGATCCTTATGGAGAGAGCCCTCTCCCAGCCTAGTAGGGCTAGCTACATGGCTAGGCATGGTTTGTGGTTAGCCTAGCATTGCCTTCTTTCAGCCTGAGGTTCAATCTAGGTGATAACATAGTGGCTACCATACTTGGGAATGAAAGAAAAATTAACCGAGTAATATATTTCATTAAAATTCTTTAGCTTATGGATGATGAGTTTTAGAATTTATTAGGCTAAATTCGAAATTTGTAAAGCAATATATAAAACTTTGAAATTTGAGCATACTGGCTTTGAGAAAGTACACTAGGGCCAATCCAAATCCAAATCCTACCCCAGTAGTGGATAATCCTAACTTGATTTTGAGAAGACTCAAAAGAAAAGAAAGTTCAATCAGTCCCACACCTTTAGTAAGAGTAGATTCATGCCCTAATGAGTGGTTGTTTTTAGAAGATCTCCCCTTTGATTTGTCATTTGGATTAGCTCCTCATCTTAGGTATTTCACCCCTGAGGATGGGAGGAGTTTGAATTCATGTCTATATCTTCTTATTCTTTCTCATTGTAAAGGGTTGGACTCATTTGGATGCTTAGACCTTGATTGCACACCATTTGTAATAGTTTAGCAGGAGATTAATAAGAATTGTAGCTATTTTTATGGGATCCATGTGGTATGCAGCTTTAGTACAATTTCTTATTATGTGATAATATGTTAATGTGTTTTGTATTCTTCTTTAATCATTTCATTGCTTCTAGTTGAATGTTTTCAAGTTGATAGGCTGAATTCATTACATCAGTGCTCTGCCTTGGGAAACCACTCACCATTTCATGTTTTCTGTAGTCTAGGAAGGATCCATGGTTTTCACATGCTCCTTTTAGCTTCTCACCAGTCTAAAACATCTTACCCCATCAAGCCCTTGAGTGCTAAAGCCTATACCTACCTTCTGCCATTGAACACCATACAATTTTGACCTAATTCCCTAGACCCAAACTGTCGAACTCCTCCTGATCTAGCAAAACCCATTTAAAATCAAATCAAACTTTGTGTTACTATAGCTAGCCTAATATCCTTTACCTGATCCACTCATCTTGGCTGAGATCATTATGGAGAGAGCCCTCTTGCAACCTAGTAGGGCTAGCTACATGGCTAGGCATGGTTTATGGTTAGCCTAGCATTGCCTTCTTTCAGCCTGAGGTTCAATCTAGGTGATAACATAGTGGCTACCATACTTGGGAATGAAAGAACAATTAACCGAGTAATATATTTCATTAAAATTCTTTAGCTTATGGATGATGAGTTTTAGAATTTATTAGGCTAAATTCGAAATTTGTAAAGCAATATATAAAACTTTGAAATTTGAGCATACTGGCTTTGAGAAAGTACACTAGGGAAAATCCAAATCCAAATCCTACCCCAGTAGTGGATAATCCTAACTTGATTTTGAGAAGACTCAAAAGAAAAGAAAGTTCAATCAGTCCCACACCTTTAGTAAGAGTAGATTCATGCCCTAATGAGTGGTTGTTTTTAGAAGATCTCCCCTTTGATTTGTCATTTGACCTTTCCATATTCATAACCAAGTCTGAAAGTGCACTTGATGATATAGTTCTAGATCTGGCGTTTATTGCAGATCTCAAATTCCAAAAGGAAAACAAGTCAATTGATGATTATATCCTAAATTCCCCTTCTTGAGTTACGAAATGGGTATGTATTTACTATTAATTTCATCACCTTTTTCCTTGATTCTTATATTTTTCATATCTTAATGCACTAATATATTGAGGAATTATGATAAGAAACGAAAGAATTATTTGCAGTTACGATTTAGCTAACTTTTCTCTTTTTTATGCAGGAAAGCGACAAAAGGAACGATTGTTGTTCCCTGATGATGGAACATCATAAACTAACAAACAAAATATGGAACGCATAGGTTATGGACAAGGCTGAGGGTGAATCATAAGGATCAGCATGAAAGAGGAAATGGGATAGAAGCTTTGTTATTTTTCAAATTGTAATTTAATTATAGACTCGCGCTATTGGAGAACGTAGCCATATTGTAAGGTTACTTAAGTTCGATGATTAATATATAATTGAAGTTGTTGTTCCCTCACATTATCTGAAGTAGCTCAGAAGTGTTCACTGGTAGCTAAGGGCCCATCCTTTGGTGGATTGAACTACTTCCTTGTGTTATATATATATATATATATATATATATATTATATATATATATATATATGATTCTCACAAAGTATGGTTGGTTTGATAATTTTCCTGTTTCTTTGAGTTTACTTTATTTGCTATTTATCACTTCCTTGTATTGAAGTAGTGTATGTTATTTATATACTTTATAATGTTGTCATTTGATTTGAGTTATGTTTATTACATAGTAAATAATTTAGATAGTGAATCACATCGATTTAATTAGTTGTAAGAGTTTGGTTATTGCTATTGGACTCTTAGATTGATATCATTTCTATTTTGATTGCTTTATAGAGATTGAGTATAGTTTAGATTGAATTAGCCAAGAAGAGATGAGTTACTGATATTATGCTCTCAGCTGATGCTGTTGTTACTTGAATTACTTGTGTAAGATTTGATTTCAATAAGGGATTGAGCTTAGATGTCATATTTCATTTAATTTGATTTTATTTGATGCATTCATTTACTCTTGTGTCTATGTTGAGTTACGAAATGGGTATGTATTTACTATTAATTTCATCACCTTTTTCCTTGATTCTTATCTTATTCATATCTTAATGCACTAATATATTCATGAATTATGATAAGAAACAAAGGAATTATTTGTAGGCTAGCTTTTACTCTTCTTTATGCAGGAAAGGGACAAAAGGAGCGATTATTGTTCCCTGATGATGGAACAACATAAATCAACAAACAAAATATGGAATGTGTCAGTTGCGGATAAGGCCGAGGGTGAATCAGAAGGATCAGCGTGAAATAGAAAAGGTGTTTTAAGTTAGCAACAGTTGTGGGGTCACATTTACCCTTTACCCCTTTCTAATTATAAAAGAAAGCGATTGTAGGAAGAAAGGGGATGGAATCTTTGTTATTTTTCAAATTGTAATTTTAATTAAAAACTCGCGCTATTGGAGAACAAAACCATATTGTAATGTTACTAAGTTCGATGATTAATATATAATTGAAGTTGTTGTTCCCTCACATTATCTGAAGTAGCTCAGTAGTGTTCACTGGTGGCTAAAGGCCCAGCCTCTGGTGGATTGAACTGCTTGCTTGTGTTATATAAATATATATCTATATATATTTATATATTTCTAATTCTCACAAAGTTTGGTTGGTTTGACAATTTTCCTGTTTCTGTGGGTTTACTTTATTTGTTGTTTATCACTTCCTTGTATTTAAGTAGTGTATGTTCTTTATATACTTTCCAGCGCTATCATTTGATTCGATTTATATTTATTACAGAGTAAATTATTTAGATAGTGGATCACATCAATTTAATCAGCTATAAGAGTTTGGTTATCACTATTGGACTTTCAGATTGATATCATTTCTATTTTGATTACTTTATAAAGATTGAGTATAGTTTAGATTGAATCATCCAAGAATAGATGAGCTATTGCTAATGTGCTCTCAGTTGATGCTATTGTTACTTGAATTACATGTGTAAGATTTGATTGCAGTAGGGCATTGAGCTTAGATGTCATATTTCCTTTAATTTGAGTTTATTCGATGCATTCACTTACTCTTGTGTCAAGGATCTATACTACAATTTAAGAAACATTACTCTTTGAAGTTATAGCATGCGCATATTCTGTACACACTTGAAATAAGAGGACTTTCCCGGGTTGATGATTAATGTGGGGAAATTAGGAGTTTTAAAAGACACCTTTTTTTAGCCAACATTTTGGCGTCGTTTCCGAGGAGAGTGTAGCCATTTTAAAAAGAGTGATGTGTATATGATAATTGTTGTTGAGGAAGAATTGGGTATTGAAAACGGAAGGTAAGAACCTATGTAACAAGCAAGTAAAGTGCTTTCTCCTCTGCCTGCTTTTTAGCATAATCATAAAAAAGTGAAGTAGGTGTTTGATGCTTGCCTGTTAAGAGAACTGGGTATTAAAAATGGAAGGTAAGAACCTGCATACGGAGCAAATAAAATGCCTGCTCCCTTGCCCGCTTTCCAGCAGAATTGCTAGGAATTTAAGGTAGAAATAAACATTTGAATTTTTGCATGAATGACTAAGAAGAAAATACCAGGAGACAATATAATTCCACATCCGAAACTTGAAAAATCTAAGGGACCAGTGACCCTTGGATGTTCAACTTTCATCGACGACATCTTAAGAAAAGTTGAATCTTAGCCATTAGTAGGTCCCAAAACTATTGCTTCCAGATGACCTATTGTCTCCCTTCAAGCCACAAGCTCACCATCTATAGCCTACACTGAGGTCCACAGTAAAATGCAAGGGACTGAGCAGAGTTTTCAATATATTGAAAATTCGCGCTCAATTCCCTCACAAGAAGGGAATTCTTGCAATATTCGTGAAGGAGGAGGAAAAACAGGAGAAATAGAGCAACCACGATCCCCTCAGGTAGTAATTGAGCAAAGGGCACTCATTGTCCCAGATCAAGGGAGTGTTGTTAGGATCATTCCCACCTATTCTAGACATCCTAGGGATAGTTCTCTAGCTCCAGAGATCTCAGAAGGGTATTGGCATATCTTTGATCAGATAGCCAATAATCCACAAGAACCCCAGACCTCTACATTACAGTATCCTATCATTTGCACAACTGTCATTGCACCCATGAAAGCTATCCCTCTACAAAATATCCCCACCTTTCATGGACTCATGTCAGAACATCCAAATGAATTTTTGTTTGAATTTAATGTATTATGTCGGGGTTATGGTTAGACCACCGATCCCCAGAAATTGAAGTTGTTTCCCTCTATGTTAAAGGGAGTAGCCCTGCGTTGGTTTATGGGACTAGGTGGGGGCACCATAAATGATTGGGATCAAATGAAAATTGCTTTCCTTAAAAAATATCAGGATTATTGCAGAACTAGTGAGCTAAAACATGAGATCTTCCAAATGGTAGCAAGACCTAGTGAAACATTGGAAGGGTAGGTGGAGTGTTTTCAATATAACCTCCAAAGGTCTCCCTATGCAAATATACCTCTGCCTGATAATGTGCTAAAAACCACACTGATTAAGGGGATGAAAGACCAATGGATAGAGACATTAAATATTATGGGTAAAGGTGATATATATCAAGAAGACTATGCTAACATTATTAATTTGTGTATCAGGTGCTCAAGAGGCAGTACGAGACCGAAACTAGTAGAACGTGACATGACCACCAGGGATAACAAAATCTCTGGTGGCAGCATTACTCGTACAAAAATATGCAACCTGCTGGAAGATTTCAAAACAAATATCCTGGGAACTTTGACAACACAATTAGACATTATGCAAGCCAAGCAGAAGCAGGCTAAAGCAGAACAGAACCTAGTGATTTTTTTCCCTCGATGCATGAAGAAGCATAGTCATAAAGAATGCCCACTAGATATGGTACAAACCTATGCCATATGCACTAAAGATCATGCCACAAAAAATTGCCCATTCCTCCCAAGGTTAAAAGTAGTCTTCGAAGAGGTAGAGGAAGAAATATAACCTATCTACCTATTAAACCAGCGTCGCCAATGGCAAGCACGACAAATAGGTATGCCTACCGACCCATATTTATTATTTCAGCCCTCGCAATATAATTCTTAGCAATACATAGGAGCTACATGCAGAACCAATCACCTTTTCCTCATTGGTCACTGCAAGAATTATCTATGCCACCTTCGTCCAATCAATGAAATCAAAAAAATAGTTGGCCAAATTCCTCTTACTTTCCACCATTCTGGGAGAACAATTCATATCCATCCCAATGGCCCCCCTCCACTTCACAAAACTGAAACTGGCAGTCAAGCTAGCAAAGACCTACAAACTAGAGAGCAAGAACAATCACCCTGCCTAAACCTACACTACCAGAACCTTACATGTTGCAACAGAATCCTCAACCCAATGTACGACCACAGCTCCTAGCCCAGCCCAACCTAAATCCAAACAATAGACCAGTCTAGTCGGTACAAATTATTGAAGGGCTGGAGCCGGAAATTGAATTGAGAGAGTGTAATGAACTCAAATTGAGGTCTGGATGGATAATTGAGTCAGAGGGTGATAAAAATTTACAATTAGAAGAATTGTTACCTGTATAACAAATACCTCAAATGGAGAATACAGTTAAACAAAAGAGCCATGATCAAACTATTACCTCTTCTCCACCATTCCCAGAAAGGTTGATTATACCTCACCCAATCGAATATCGTGATTTCGATCTTATGGGACAATTAAAAAATATTTGTGTAAAAATACCCCTCCTCCAGGCTATTCAGGACATTCCAATTTATGCAAAAACTATTAAGGAATTGTGTACGAAAAATCCTATGAGGAAAATAAAAACAACACCAACTGCGCACGTAGTCAGAACTTTGTTTGATTTATTATCAGGCAAAGACACAAGGTTGAAATATGAGGACCCAGGAAACCCTATAGTCACAGTACAAATAAATGGATGTTCCTTTCCCAATGCATTAGTCGATCTAGGGGCAACCATTAATATTCTTACAAAAAAAAACTGTTAAAAACTTGGCATCATAGCCTTAGATCCAACTACGACCTTGCTGGAACTTGCTGACCAATAAGTTATCAAACTAGAAGGGACATTACAGGATGTAATGGTGTTTGAAGATTCTTGGGAATACCTAGAAAATTTCTTGATTATTAATCCTAGAAGTCATCTAGATGGACATCACCTAGTTCTAGGAAGACCTTGGCTAGTGACT
Organism: Pinus taeda; assembly: GCA_000404065.3. Lineage (NCBI taxonomy): Eukaryota > Viridiplantae > Streptophyta > Pinopsida > Pinales > Pinaceae > Pinus > Pinus taeda. The sequence continues at coordinate 92,113 of APFE031707405.1, read as the reverse complement.
ACAGATGCTTATATAAGTTGTCGAACAGGCAGTATGACTATAGCAAGGGGAAGTAATGTGAAGAATCTAGCTTTATATCCTCCATCTTAGCCAAGCCTAACAATAATAAAAACTAGGAAGCAACTCGTAACATATTTAACTGAAAATATTCGATCACCACTAACTGTAGCAGATGCTCTTGAATTTTAAAATCAAATAGCAGATGAAATTATTAACACTTACATTAACCACCCAGATGTTGTATCTAATCTAAAACGTCACATGATTGAAGCAACCTTGGATAACGAAATTGAAGAAGATCTCTTAAAAGATATCAATGACCAAACAATACCAACAACAACTATTTATAATAGAAAACCCATTGAAATTGAGCCAGGGAAAGTCCTAAACATTAACAAAAACCTGACTGATAACTAGTAGGAGAGGCTTGTTCAACTCCTTAAAAGATATAAAGAGGCGTTCACTTGGGATTACCCAGATATGAAAGGGATTGATCCCCAATTATGCATGCACCACATCTATACTGAGAAAGATGTGAGACCCATTTGACAACCTCAATGAAGGTTAAACCTCCTCACCTAAAAGATATTAAAGATGAACTACAAAAACTGTTGGATGCAAATTTCATCTATCCTATATCTAATAGAAAATGGGCTTCTCCATTAGTTGTGGTTCCTAAAAAGAATGGGAAGTAGCGTATATGTGTCGATTAAAGAGAGCTTAATAAAGCAACCCAAAAATATCATCTTCCCCTCTCGTTCATCAACTAGGTTTTGGACACATTAGCAGGTAAAAAGATTTCTTCTCTTTCATAGACGGCTTTAGCGGCTACAACCAAATCCAAATTGCCCCTGAAGACCAAGATAAGACTACCTTCACCTGCCCTTGGGGGATGTTTGCTTACAGGCATTACCTTTCAGACTGTGCAATGCACTTGCCACATTTCAAAAAGCCATACTCAACATTTTCTCAGACTTGATAAATGAGGGACTTAAGGTGTACATGGATGATTTTACACCCTATGGAGATGACTTCGAGCCGGCATTACAGATGCTGGAGAAAGTCCTGCAAAGATGCATTACTACCAGGCTCTGCTTAAGCCACAAGAAATTCCACATGATAATGACTGAGTGCCTCATCCTGGGTCACTACATCTCAGCAACTGGAATTCAGGTAGATACAACAAAAATTCAAATAATCCTCTTAATAACTACCCCCTGCACTCAAACTGAGGTACATAGTTTTTTGGGATTTTATGGATATTATCGAAGATTTATAAAGAACTTCTCTCAAATTGCTGCACCATTATGTGCTTCGACAGGAAATATCGATTTTATATGAATTGACAAATGTGACATTGCCTTTGAAGATTTAAAACGGCTAGTATCAATAGCCTCAATATTACGGGGCCCAAACTGGGATTTACCATTTTATATTTCATCTGATGCATCATATACGACCATTGGAGTTGATCTCGACCAAGAGGAACATAAGAAACCTTATGCAATATACTACATCAACAAAAATTTAACTGCCGCTGAGTTGAATTACACCATGACCGATAAAGAGTTTCTAGTTGTAATCTATGCTATTAACAAAATTAGACACTATAAAACAAGATACCTTGTGGTTTTGTATACTAATCGCTTTGTTATCAAATATTTAGCTAATAAACCTATTACAGATGGAAGAGTGACACGATGGTTAATCCTTTTGTAGGAATTCAACATAACAATCAGGGATCGACCAGGAAAGGAAAATCCGTTAGAAGACTTCCTCTCATGTGTGCCAATGACAGATGACTTGGTGGTAGTATAAGACTAGTTCCTTGATGAGAACCTATTTGCTATGACTATGAAAACACCATCGTACGTGGATGTTGTGAATTACCTAGCAGTGGGAAAATTACACAAGCACTTGATGCCCAGTGAAAGAAAACTAATAATACAACGCAGCACTCGGTTCCCCTAGATCAGAGGATACGTCTTTCACACAGGAGCCGATATGCATATCTGAAGGTGTGTGAAGGAAGACGAAATCTTTGACATCCTAAAATCTTGCCACGATGGACCTTGTGCTAGACATTTTATAGACTGCAAGACTAGGCATAAAGTCTTACATATGGGCTCTTATTGGCCCACCCTTTTTAAGGATGCCAGGAAGTTTGTCCAGGCATGCGATAGCTGCCAAAGAATGGGTCGCCCTAGCCAGTCTGACGAGATGTCCCTGCATGCATAGTTAGTTATTGAACCTTTTGAACAATGGGCATTAGATTTCATTGGCCCAATAAACCCATCATCTAATCAAAATACATATATATTGGTTGCAATAGAATATGTCACTAAATGGGTGGAGGAAGAAGCATTACCAAGGGTAACGGAGGACATAAAAATCCATTTTCTTTTCCAAATTTTCGTGGGGTATGGCTTGCCCAGAGAAATAATCACAGATGGAGGGCCATAATTTGTAGGCCATAAGATAACTTCTACATTAAAAAATCATCATATTATGCACAAAATCACATCTCCATACCACGCGCAGGAAAACGGCTAGGTAGAGAGTACTAACAAAGATAGTCACATCACATAGAAATGACTGGTCTACCTAATTTCCAGAAGCTCTGTGGGCATATCACAAAAATTGGAGGAATACTACAGGATACTCCCCCCATCAGCTAGTGTTTGGCAAAGAACCTATTTTCCCAATAGAATTTGAACTTCAGACAGTGAGGATAGCATAAGAAGTAGGCTTGGATATGAATGAACCACAGATTAACGGACTGCATAAAATTAATGAATTGGATGAAATATGGCTATCAGGTATTCAACATACTACACTGATCCAACAATAAAGAGCGGAATGACATGATTCCCTCATCAAGAAAAAGATCTTCCATGAAGGTGATTTGGCACTTCTGTATGATTCTAGGTTCTAGGATTTCCCAGGAGAACTCTAAACTAGATGGTTAGGACCCTACGAGATAAAAGAGGTGCACGATAATGGCATCCTTACATTAGCCACCATTGATGGGTTTGGCTACTCTTTTAAAGGAAATGGACATCGAGTATGCCTTTATCATGAACCCCACAAGGAACAACATCATTTTGCGTCTATTTTCTTTGATGTTCCCTACAGGGAACAACTATTATTCCCTATAAGGAACACCACTTTTTTGCATATTTTTCTTTGATGTTAATTATAGGGAACAACTGTTGTTCCCTATAAGGAACAACATCTTTTGTGTGGGTTTTCCTTTTTCTATTCCCTTAAAGGAACAACACTTTGTGAGTATTTTTTAGAACATCCTCTTTCTCTTTCTTGTATAATCATCCATAAACCATCCCAGTTCACTCCTTATGATCCTCTTTATGGCATAAAAAGTACGATACATATTTAAGGACAACAAGTATGGAATCTACTAGAACAGGAAACTATCTTGAATATTATCATCTTTAATAATATTTCTTTGTGATGATCGAAAAAGAAAGGACACATTTATCTAGATCACTTCACTATCCTCATTTCCACTATAAACCAAATTGATTGATTATCTGTACCATGATGGTTCCCCCCTTCCTGTATAACTCTCTGTGTATTATCAATAACATTATCGGAATATTTTTTTTATTGATATGTTCAAACTTCTTTCGCCATCCCCACTCTTAAAGAGTGATGAGCCACCCTCTATGCATAAAATGGGGACTCAAAATAACAATATATATATATATATATTAATATATATAATATTATATAAGAGTATATATATATTATATATATATATATATAGTTTATATATATATATATATATATTTATATATATATTTATTCACTAACAGTTTTATGTTTTTCTTCCACAAATCAGGATAAGGGGTCTCATCACGAGCCAGCCTACCATGATCGTAAGGAAGGAATGAGGTGGCATTCCCACTATGTCCAACACACCAAGGATATGATCCAATGGACGCATAAAGAAACAAAGTCCTTGGAAACAGGAGGTCTCATCACGAGTCGGCCTGACTAATTTTGCTACTTCCTAGTGAATGGCGATGTGATCACCTGGTTACAATGCCAGCACATTGGCCTCTACTATGGACATCATAAGGCAATTCCCCAATTATACATAGAGGACCATGGTTCCCAATGGTTAGAAAGCAAATCTGTTGAGGCTATGGATGCCTGCAGGCAATAGAAGCTCTGTTGATGGTATTGAAGCTTTATTTTACATCAATAATTATTATAATACCCTCTTCTTATGTTTTTATCTTTTCTACGGAGAGATTATGTCCGTAGCATACCTTGAACCTTTATGCATGAGTAATCTTTTTTAAATCAATCACAATAGTTTAAGTGGAATAATGACGGTAAAGTATTATTTCGTGCATATGCTATCCGTTTTCTTTATCGCATCACCTCTTGGCATCCTATCACTTATTGATAATTCTTAATACATGCCTTGATTTCACCACTCCAATATCCTTTATGATCCTTTCATTAATATGCATACCTTGCCAATCCATCACCCCTATACTTCGTCTCTAGCATGTTATCCTTTCATTTATTCAGTCATAGGTGACCTATTATTTTGAAGGGGGGCAGGGATTTCCAGTGTACTTATGCATGCATTGTCATCTTTTCATTGGATTTTGCAGAACGATACGACATTCCATGATCATAGAGCATGTGGCGATATAATAGTCCTCAACAATGATATTTATGTTTATAAACTATCACCTAATAGAGCCATTACAACCATTTGTTGTTCCATTGCTTGGCTTTATTCGTCATTGTGCTTTCCTTGCTACACTTATCACTTACATAATTCAATCATTATGGGAGGAAGAATAGTGCACCGAGAACCTTTAACACTGGCTGTCACTGATGAAGCCAGGGAAATTATGGTCCATGCAGGATGGATAACATTCTTTACGAGATTTCAACCACCCAACAAGGAAATTTCCATTGAATTCTTATGAAATCCGCAGAATGGAAAATTCATGGTAATAGGCAAGAAAATCACTGTATCAGCCGCTATGATAGTAGAAGTATCTGGGTTGTCAGCAGAAGGACTAGTATGGGCTGCCAAGCGATTGAAGCTGCATTATGTTATTGAGGCTTTTAGGGATGAAGGACAAGAGCTAATCAAGAAGGGCAAAGACGTTCAACCATCTTATCTTAGAGAACCATGGGGATAATTAGCATGAATTGTCTAGAACTACATTACCTGCGATGGGCGTAAAGACATGGTAAGGTCACAACAACTCAAACTTTTGGTAGTTCTAAATGAAAGTGCTCTGTTAATCTACCTGCGTTGTTGAATTCTTTACTGCATGACACTACCGAGATGCTGAGACGGTCCCAACACATAGAAATTGTAGTGAGCCACCATTTTCTGATCAAGTTAATAGTCAGCTATAATCTTTCCTAGCAAAAATCAAGCTGGGATGATCTAATATTAGCCCTTGAAGGAGGATTAGCCTTGCTAGCACCTAAACTTATTCCAAAAAGAAAGAGGACAACCCTTTCAAGGAACATACCTCACAAGCACAGACGATCCACAAGGTTGAGGTCAAAACTGGGAGCGTTTGAAAATCCTCAAGGCAGTGTCTGTCAACCCATAGAATTATCAAGCCCAGTAAGTGAACAATACTTGCAACTAGAGTTAGAAGCACTTGATAACCCTGAATCAGACCACAAGGAAGGAATAACACATTCTGGAGATGAACAAAGAAATGAATTGGGACTTCCGTCAACACCAAATATGAGTCCCCAAGATGACCTGTTGCACGATTCGAATTGCCCTAGGTCCTGGCCAACATGAATTTTTACATGCAGCTTGAAAGCCTGCTTAATCTTAGCTTAGGAGAAACCCAATCCCCTTAGAATTCTAGCGATACCATAATTCTATCTCCCTCAAAAGATGCAAGTTGTGAAGCAGAGACAGATGCAGAGGCCATTTGGGAAGCAGATAACCAATCTAATGACACACTCCCAGTGGAAAACAACCAAGTATGCCTAAGCGCAAAGAACATAGGCCAAGAAGAAGAAGTAGAAACAAAGATAACTAAGGAAGCTGATAATCAATCAAGAGATATGGCCTTATTAGAATAGAGCCAGGGTGAGCAACCAGGCTCTTTAGAAGCAGAATCTATTAACGAGATTGTCAACAGAATAGTTTCTCCTTCAAAAAAGTATGGAGCCAAATTGAAAAAGCTTAGGAAATAACAACAAAAGCTTCACAAAACAGTCAGAAGGCTTAGAAGAAAAAGAAAAGAAATTAGAGGGAGAAAGGTTCCGGACAAAACCCCAGAGACAATAAACGCAGTTGTACAAAAAGAGTTATATGAAGGTAGGACTATAGGGACTCAAATTGAGCCAATAACCACTCAACCAGTCATCATTCAAGAGGAATAGCATGCAATTTTAGTAGATATAGCTACTCAGATAGAGGATGTACCCTCTTATAGAATGGCTACTCAGATGGAGGCTTAGACCTCCCATAATAAAGAGATTCAGAAAGAAAACATCCTTTCTCATAACATTAGCACTCAGACAAGCATACAAGCCAAAGATGTCATGACACACAACGACCCCATTATACTAAATCTTTGGGAAGAATTAGCACAGGTTCATCTTGCCTTAGAACGACTTGAACAAGAATCTGTTTCCCAGCAAAGATAACGAAAGCTCCAGAGATAGCTTCGGGAAATGAATGCAACAAAGAGTGAGACCTTCGACATAGATAGAAAAGCAAAAGAGAAAATAGAGAGAATCAAGCCCAAACTAGATAGGGTCATAGGTCGGACAGACACCATCTGCTCATTATATACAAATGTCTTTCCATGTAGGTCTCCCGCCACCAATTACGCCTTGTTATTGTTAGAACGATACTTGGTGTTGAAAATTAAAGCTGTGAGATATGGAAAACCAATTGAATTAAAAACAATCTAAGATTTTATAAATTTCTACAAACAACATGGTGTAAAGGTTCAAAGGCTTCTTTGCAAATTTTACCTACACAATTTCATATTAGTGAATGAGGTGGAAAATAACCCTAACCCTTTTGTGGGAGATTTTCAATTCCAGGCCTTTATCTCATTTTTAGTTAACCAACTTAAATGGTTTAAAGCTTATAACACATTCCAACAACAAGAGCATGGATTGGATCTTTGGGTAAGAAGTGAACCCAAGCATCCTTTGCAAATGCTTGTCAACCATAAGAGTTTGATGACAAGGGAAGGGGTGATTAAAAGTTTAGGGCCTATTGATAAGGAGATTGTACAGAACAGAGTATCATATTTTTAATCCATTCAAGAAAGCTCCACTAGTAGTGTGCAAGATAGGGAGCCATTTAATTACAAAAATTTTAAAGCAATTGTAGCTCGTTTTATCACCTATAGCAACCTTATTTTGAGAGAGGGACCTTATTGGTTAGGATGTCGGTTTCATAGCCCCATCATTTGGTATCCCCCTGAAGGCTATAGGGCTATCTACAAATTTACTGAAGGAAAGGAAGGGCCCACCTTTGTGCTTCTAGCTCAACATCATGGTTTCAGACCAATTTTTGATGCTGCTTCTCTAGCCTACTCTTTAACTGCACTCCATCAGAATTACTTACTTTTCATCAGGACATGAAATAGGGTAAGCAGGGGAGTATGTTGAGTTATGAAATGGGTATGTATTTACTACTAATTTCATCACCTCTTTCCTTAATTCTTATCTTTTTCATATCATAATGCGCTAATATATTGAGGAATTATTTGCAATTATGATTTAGCTAACTTTTACTCTTCTTTATGCAAGAAAGCGACAAAAGGAACAATTGATGTTCCTTGACGATGGAACATCATAAACTAACAAGCAAAAGATGGAATGCATCAGTTGCAGAAAAGGCTAAGGGTGAATCAAAAGGGTCAACACAAAATAGGAAAGGTGTCTAAAGTTAGCGATTAGTTGTGAATCCCACAAGATCGGGAGATCCCGAGGAATTGCATTTACCCTTTACCCCTTTCTGATTATAAAAGAAAGTGATTGTAGGGAGAAAGGGGATGATATTGTTGTTATTTTTAAAATTGTAATTTTAATTATAGACTCACGTTGTTGGAGAACATGGTCATATTGTAACGTTACAAAGCTTGATGATTAATATATAATTGAAGTTGTTCTTCCTTCGCATTATCTGAAGTAGCTCAGTAGTGTTCGCTAGTGGCTAAGGGCCCAACCTCTGGTGGATTGAACTATTTCCTTGTGTATATATATATATATATATATAATATATATATATATGTATATAGTATATTTCTGATTCTCACAAAGTTTGGTTGGTTTTATAATTTTCCTGTTTTTGTGAGTTCATTCATTGTTTACAGCTTCCTTGTATTGAAGCAGTCTCTGTTCTTTATATACTTTACAGTTCTATCATTTGATTCGATTTATATTTATTACAGAGTAAATTAATTATATAGTGAATAGCATCGATTTAATTAGCTGTAAGAGTTTGGTTATCGCTATTGGACTCTCAGATTGATATCATTTATATTTTGATTGCTTTATAGAGATTGAGTATAGTTTAGATTGAATCAACCAAGAAGAGATGAGTTATTGCTAATGTGCTCTTGACTGATGTTGCCATTGCTTGAATTACTTGTGTAAGATTTGATTTCAGTAGGGGATTGAGCTTAGATGTCATATTTCCTTTAATTTGAGTTTATTAGATGAAATCATTTACTCTTGTGTAAAGGATCTATACTACAATTTAAGAAGCATTAATCTCTGAATTTATAACATTCATATATTGTGTACACTCTTGAAATAAGAGGAATTTCCCTAGTTGATGATTAATTTTGGGTAATTAAGAGTTTTAAAAGACACCTTTTATCAGCCAACACCCCTCAATCATCCCTTGCTACTGCTAAGATCCCTGAGTTTTCTGAACCAGTGTCCACTACCCTCAATTCATCATTATTCCCTTCAATCTATGAATTTCATTCCCAACCTCCATTTATACGTGCACTTCCCCATAAACATATCTTTCTGCATCAATCACCTATTACTCCCATTTCTCCATCAACTACGCCATCAACACCTAGTAGCCTAATCCTTCTTTTAAATCCACCTCGAGTTATGACTACCCGATATGCACCCCTTGTTTTACTTCAGAATCTTGGTGCCATGCCCACTGATTATAAAAGCAAAATACCTTTCTTCAATGCAACTCAAATCATTACAGCTCAACAACATGTTGATAGAATGAATGATTTCTTTGACCTCCATGAAGTAGAAATTGAAGATGTGTCGATGAGATTATTTTTACAAAGCTTTGGAGGTGAAGTTCAAAAATGGTTCAGAGCTTTACCAGTAGCTTCTATCACCACTTTACCAATCCTTCATAGGCAATTCCTGGATCAGTGGGAGGTCAAGAAGAATCCACTTTAGATTTTTTCTGAGTATGAGAACATCAAAAGAAATGTCGGCGAAAGTGTGCAAGACTATTATGTGAGGTTTAATGCAGTATACAATGTTATTCCTGCTAACATTAAACCACTGGAGGGATTGGCTTTTCTCAAGTTTGCAGATGGTTTCGATGCTAATATGGCATATTAGTTGCAGGAATGTGATCCTACCACACTAAAAGACATGCAAAAGGATGTAGTCAGTGTAGAAGCAAACTTGCTGGCCAAAAGAGCAAGAATGAGATCTGAGAAAAGAGTGACCATAAAAGAAGAAGCATTTACTTCAGATGTAAAGATGGATACATTGATTTGAATAGTGGAAAGGATGCTTGACCACTTAACCATAACAGATATACCTAAACCACCAATCCAAAATCCAAATTTTAGAGGACAACAGTAGCCCCAATTCCAAATCAAGCAAAGAGAACAAAAGGAACTGGAGCAACAAGCACAAAAACAGTAGATCGGAACTCCCTTAAAGCAAAATTATGTTCAAGGAATGGAAGAAGAAGATGACGAAGATCTGGTAATTGAAACAAATCACTTTTTCATTGCTGACGGTATGCATATATTTCTAACCGGATATGAAAAATATGCAGAAGTTTCAGACATTCAAAGGGATGAATATTATATCTTAGCAAATGATGTGGTTTTGGAGGCTAAATCTGATGATTATCAGTGTTCTTATATGAACGCTTTGACTACACAACAGAGGTAGTATTCTTTAAGAAGTGGAGATGTACCAGTCAATCCCATTCAGAAAAGAAAGGATGTATAATCAAAGAATGATTCCTCAAACATTGAGAAGAAAGGGAAAGAGCTTGTGGATCCAAGTCCCAACAATGTACCATCAACAAGTGTCACTGCAAATGAGAAGAAAAATCAGCAAAAAGATAGTGCAGCGAAAGAGCAAGCAGATAAGGGCATTGTTGTCAAAGAGGTAGAAAAAGTTTTATCCTTTAATTTAGAAAGTGAAATTGCTAAATTAAAAGTCTCCATTCCTTTGACTGAGATGGTTAAGAATATTGCAATTGATCCTTTGTCAGACATGGTGAATGTCGAAGATGATCATCATGAACACATTTTTGGTCCAGCCATAGAAGGTCAGCCTGAAGATAGTGAAGTCCCTCCCTTTATCTAAGTCTTAGATTGCATGAGTACACTCTCCATAATGCTATGTTAGATTCCGGAGCTTCTCATAATTTGATGCCTAAGGACATTATGGAAAAGTTGGGCCTGGATATCACTTGGAAATATTATGATTTGTACTCCTTTGACTCCTGTAGAGTTTGTTGCATTGGTAACATTAAAGATTTGGTTGTTTATTTACATCAAATCCCAGCCAAAAACATCTTGATGGATGTGGTAATTGTTGATATACTGCCTCGATTTGTTATGCTCTTATCTAGATTGTGGGGTGCTAAACTCAAAGACAGTTTACAAATTGACTTCTCTTATGCTGCCATCCATGTCTTCAGTCAATTGAGGAAGTTGTACCGGGAAAATAAAATGAAGTACATGATCACTAGTAAATAGAAGCCTGTGAATCATCTAATAAATGTTGTACATACTAATTTAGAGTCCTTTATTTTGTACTCTGATAGTGGATTGAATGATGTAGATTTTTAGCTTGTAGAAGTAGATAATGTACCAGAAATTTCCAAGAATTTTAGAGCAGTGCTTAATCAATGAAAAGAAAAAATAGCAAGTTCTTCTTAGTAGTCTACACAGAAGCAAAGGGTCAGTGAAGAGTAGAAAAATGAAGTAATCAACCAAGGTAAGGTTAAGAAATAAACAAAATTTCAGCATCTAGAAGATGAATCTGGCCTTTGGAGCATGGAATTTGATGGCGATGTGGTTAAGGATGGTGTTGGTATTGGAATTTAGATTCGAAGGCTTGCTTTCTAGCCTGCCAAAGTCCCAAGTAATGTTAGAGTATGTTCCTACAAGTTATATTTTGATTGCTCTAATAATGAAGCAGAGTATGAGGTTTTGATTATAGGTCTTAAAATCTTGAAGAAGCTCAATGCGAAAAGGATTTCTATTTATGGTGACTCAGAGATGGTGATTAAATAGGTAAAAGGAGAATATCAAGCAAAACACCCGCGAATGAGAGCCTAAAGAAATGTAGTTCTGGATATTTTGAGGATGTTTCCTGAATATACCTTGACAGCAATACCCAAAACTCAAAACATCATTGTAGATTCATTCACCACTACGGCCAACAATTTGGAGGTTCCAATGAATTCTAGCAACAAATTTTAAATTCATGTCAAACATAGGCTTGTTGTTCCTAATAACTTGAGCTATTTGCAAGTGTTTTGGGATGTTAATGAAATTAATGTCGTTTTGCAGAATGAAGGAAATTTTAAGAATGCTTCCATTGATGATGGTGGCGATTCTGATGAAAAAGAGATTGAGGTAAATCAAATGGAGGTTTTATAGTTGAAGGATAACATTATTCCTAGGGGTCTCATACCTTTAGAGGAGCTTTTCAATCAAGATGATGTGGCAAGAAAACTGAGCTTGGTTCCTACGACAACGGAGTTGAATATGTAAATCTTGGAACAGCTAACAAGACCAAGCTTGTAAAGTTATCAAAAATATTGTCTCCTAAAGTAAAGGCTAAGTATGTTAGATTACTTTCTGAATTTTCTGATGTTTCTTCTTGGGATTATTAAGATTTGAAGTGTATGACAAGGATATCATTTAGCATACTATTCTTATCAAGCTGGATCAAAAACCTTTTAGACAGAAGTTGAGAAGAATTAATCCAAAGCTACTTCCATCCATCGAGAAAGAGGTAAATAAATTGTTTAAAGGTCGCATCATTATTCCAATTAGATTTTCTGATTGGATTTCAAATTTGGTCTCGGTACAAAAGAAGACTGGAGAGATAAGATTGCGCATAGATTTCCTGAACCTCAACAAAGTATCCTTAAAGGATAATTACCCTCTTCCTAAGATGGACCATATTTTGTAAAGAGTAGTTGGAGCATCACGGATGTCACTACTTGATGGTTACTCAAGCTATAATCAGATCTTGGTGCATGAAAGAGGCTAAGACAAAACTACCTTCACAACACCTTGGGGAACTTTTAAGTATGCCAAGATGCCATTTGGATTGAAGAATGTTAGAGCCACTTTTCAACGGGTGATGGATATAGTTTTTGCTAATGAGAAGGATTTTTTCTTGGTAGTTTATTTAGATGATTTGATGGTATTTTCTAGTTCTAATGATGACATTTGCACCACTTGAGGATTTTCTTTTAGAAATGTATTTGGGATTTCTCTAAACCCGAAGAAGAGTCTTTTTGCCATGGACGAGGGTAAACTCCTTCGTCATATCATTTCCAAAGATGGTATTCACATTGATCCTTCAAGGGTGGAGGCAATCCAGCATATAGACTTTCCCCACAACAAAAAGTAGATTCAGGCTTTCAATGGTAAGATGAATTTCTTATGTAGATTTATACCAAATTTGGTTGAGCATTTACGTTAAATAACTAATATGTTGAAAAAGGACAATATTGTGAAATGGACCAACGATGCCATGAAGTCATTCAACTTGGTAAAATTTGCTTTAACCACAACCCCAGTTTTGATTAGTCATGATTATACTCATGATTTTATTATATTTCCATTTGAATCTAAGCACATCATGGCTATGGTGTTGATGCAAAAGAGGGATCAGGTGGAGAAACCCATTGGTTTTCACAGTAGGACTATTTGAGATGCTACCTTGTGGTACAATATCATTGAAGAACAAGCGTTGGCTCTTATAAAAGCATTGATGGATTTTAGAGTATACATTCTGCATTCACATACTATAACATATGTTCTTAATGCATCAGTTAAGGATGTTCTCATGCAAACTGATCCGTATCAAAGAAGAGGTAAGTGGATAGCACCAGTGTTGGAGTATGATCTTGAGATTAAACCTACCAAACTGATCAAAGGACAAGGCTTGGAAAAATTGATAGCTGAATCAAATCTGCATGCTCTAGACATAAATCTCATTGTAGCAATGTTAGAGGACCAAGATGGTGGCTCACTCATTCAAGTATCGGAAATGTTTCTCAAATCACCTTGATATTCTGATATAGTTTATGTTCTTCAACATATTTCACCACCTCCTAGAATGTCAAGAAGTAAAGGTAGGTCACTGAAACTAAAGTCTACAAAATTCCACATTTTAAATAGTGCTCTCTATTGGAGAGATCCGGGAGGAGTTCTTCTTAATTGTTTGGTTGAAGATGAAGCTCAGGAGGTAATGAATGATTTTCATAGAGGTGATTGTGGCGGTTATTTGTTTTGGAAAATAAAAGCTAACAAAGTGTTGAGAGCAAGATATTATTGGTCGACTTTGTTTTCAGACTTGTATAAGACAGTGATGTGTTGTAATGGATGCAAATTTTTTCAAGGTAAAAGGATGTTTCTTCCTCTTCCTTTGAAGCTAGTTGAAGTAAATGCACATTTCGAATAGTAGGTACTTGATTTCATAGGGGAAATTCATCCCATATCATCAACACAACACCGATGGATCTTGAAAAGTACCAATTACCTCACCAAGTGGATTGAGGCCATTTCGACAAGGCAAGCCAGAGACACGGTAATTATCCAATTTTTAGAATCTAATACCTTGTCTCATTTTGGCTTCCCTCACAAGATTATAACAAATAAGGCAGCAACATTTAACTTCAAGAAGATGGTTGAGTTTTGCAACAAGTACAATATTACATTGGGTCATTCCATGGCATACTTCCTACAAGGCAATGGATTGGCTGAGTCATCAAATAAATCCTTAGTGAACATTATCAAGAAAATGTTGGAGGCAAACAAGAAGAATTGGCATCAAAATCTTGTTAATGCCTCGTGGGACGATAGAGTGAGCAACAAGAAATCCATCGGCATGTCACCTTTTGAGTTGGTTTATGGTACTGATATAGTATTTCCTACATCACTTACAGCCCCAATCAGGAGATTGTTATAGGAAGATGGAAACAAAGAGGATGATATTCAACTTAGAATTAATAAATTGGTTCACCTTCAGCAAATAGGGGAAGAGGTTTCCCAAAACACTTTCTAGTTGCAAGAGAAGATAAAGAAGAATTATGACCACAAAACCAAAGAAGAAAAGTTTTAGCTGGAAGATGTGGTACTGTGGTGGGAGGCACGGAATGAGGAAAAGGGAAGGCATGGTAAGTTTGATAATTTATGGAAAGGACCATATAAAATCTCCACTTATCAAGCACAAAATGCATTTTTGTTGAGGGAAATGGATGGTCAAGATTGTTCAGGAGGGCCAATGAATGGTAGGCTCCTGAGGCACTATTACTTTTGAGTTTGTTCCCTGAAGTTACTTCACCTTCATTGTATATATTATTTTTCTTTTCCTTGCAATCTCTCAAGTACACTATCATCTGAGCTTGGGGCCTAAAGTGAAGGCTATAAATTTTGAATAATTAGTGTCAAGTTTGGTTGATTTGGTTTCTAAGTCAAGTTTAGAGTTGGTTTGGTTGTGAGCTAGTTTTCAGTTTGTATTGAGTCGTTTTTCACTTTTTGTTTTGATCGTATTGCCCAATGGATGAGGCACTTGGTCTACAGTGTTCTTGACACCTCCAAGGAGTTTCCATCCCCAATAAGGCCAATGTTAGTGTCAGTATCTGCATGCTTCCATCAGGGATCAAAATTTTCTCTTTGCATTTTAATTTTAGGGGTCCCATACTGAAATTTTCACATCATTTCATTAGGTCATGCCAAACTGATCCACTGATGGTTGTCTTCTCTTTAGAAAATCTAAATTTCTCCCTCATAGAGTATACTTGCTGACCATTCTTCAGGTTGTCTTCAGTTATGGTTTCATGGTCAATTGGCAATCATGCTTTCATTAGGTCATAGGGTATGTTTCATTAGGTCTTAGGGTTTCATTTCCAAGGTCAAGATGTCTGATTTTAAAGTGTAAATAAAGGTCAACAAATATATCTAGATGATCAATAAGTCAAGCATGACGACTTGTAGGTCATAACCACTGAATAATTATCTTTTTACCTAATGTAATTTTCACCTCAAAAACATGTTTTCGAGGTGAAAACAAATCATTTTGAGTTTATTTGTATTTCTTATGTAACTTTAAGTCACTATATGTAATAAATGATCCCAATTGCACTAGAGCGTCTCTCCTTGCTACATGACAAAGAAACACTGCAAAAATTAGTTCAAGTTGAGCATTATCCACCTTAAAATACACAAAGAAGAAAAGGCATTAAGAAAAGCGTTTTGAAAAAGGACAAGAAACATTACAAAGTGGGGTTTTCAAGTGAGAAATAAAAATATACTCCTATTTAAGCTCTCACATTTCATTTTTAGGTTCATTGTTTTCATTTGGCAAGCAATGAATCAAAAAGTGAGAGGAAGAGGCAAGCTTGAGTGAGTTTTGGGCAAAGGAAGGTTGGCACTGCACTTCTGGAGAATGGCGCTGTACTTTTGAGGCAGGAAAGGTTGGCATTGCGCATTGAAGACTTGTTGTTGTGCATTGAGGCCGACGCTACGCATCTAGCAAAATTTTGTAGTGTTATTTTACACTGGCGTTGTGCTTCTAGGGTGCTGTTGTGCGTCTGTGCAGCGGTGTTGCACGTTGATCAAGAGGGCTAGAAAAGCCTCAAATCTTCATACAAACCTCAAATTTTCCCTCTCTCACCTGCATACAAGTAAGTTGACCTCCTTTACTACAGGTTTGGTTTTCATATCAACATCATAAGAATCATTCTCCATGATAAATATAAAACCCTAGAAATCTCCCTAGTGATGCCTAAAACCCTAAACCGTCATTGTTCATTGTATCACTTATGCCTACCGCTTTAAAATCTATCCCCTTATCCCTCTATCCCTTTACACCTATTCCATATCATTTCCATCCCTTTATCCCTCTTCCCCAAGGGAAATTTCTCAAACAAAACAAGCCCTCCCTCTCATTTCCTACTCTCTCATTCATTTTTAGCCCATAGAGTCATCTCACATCCCCCCTACAAACATGGATAGAGAGGAAAAATATTATAAGGAGGATGAAAACACAAGCAATGACACTTCAGTAGACAGAGCTAGGCAGTAGAGAAAATCACACAACGAAGGTAGAATTATCAGGGAACAACCATTAAACCTTAGGGAATTGCAGGCCTCTCAGTTGGTTGTCACGTGTTTCAGATATCTTGGCTACTATGAGTTCTATGAGTAGGTAGATAGAGTTCAACACCACCTTGAGTTCACTAGACTTTTTGTAGCTCATCTTCAAGACAACAGGGTGATTCTTGTTGGGGTAACATTCACAGTTTCACCTTCCATCATTTCCAATGCAACTAGAATTATGAATGTAGGGGAGAAGTGGTACCAAGCCCAAGTGGTATCAAACCCCAGTACAAACATGAGGTGAAGAGACCTTTTCCTTTCAAATTTCTTGAAGACAAGTATGTCCCCATGATGAAGTATTTCACTTGTGAGGGCAGATTTTCCAGGTTGTACACCTATCACATCAGGCTCCTCATGCATTTTACCAAGGTGAGGATGTTAAACCTTGCTTACTTCTTGTTCAATAATATTGAGAAGATGGATCATTTTGTCTAGAAGAAGCCATACCCTCAGTAGATGAGCACTCTATATCACTATCACTATTCCCTGATCAACATCATAGTGCTTCATCATCTCTGTCTCATCAACATCTCTTGGGAGAGATTTATTTCTCATGACATCTTTAGGGGTCGTCAAATTCCTCCACCAGTGTCTCAAGAAGCAGGGGGGCCTATTAGCAGTATTTAGGTGAGAACAGATGAGGAGGCCAAGGATACTAGAATTACTGAGGTGCCCATATACATGACCTATCAGACCGGTGATGAGCCTCATAAATGGGTAGTCATATGGGCTCATTTTACCTCCTAACCTAGTCAAATCAACCATTCTCTTATCTTATTGTATGATTTTCTGATTATATTTATGCTTATAGGGTGAGTTGAGCTAGTTATTATGCCATGTGGTCTAGCATGTATTTAATGCAGATTATTGATGGATTTCGAGGTCAAAGTCAAGGATCTAGTGGTAAAACTGTAGCAATAATAGTAGATAGAGGAGAGGACTTAGAGGAGGAAATCCCCCTCATTTATTGCTCCTCACTTCGTATTCCCCTTCATTTAGCTCGGAGTACAAGCAACTAAATCATGCACTAGAAGGTATCCAAGAAAGTGGAAGATGATTGATAGTTATCTTGAGTTTTGGTAGCCAAGCATCCCTGGTTTTAAGGAAGCTATTGGTAGCTTCAAATGTATAAGCAGAGAGGCCTAGGGACTCAGTAGGGTTTGATTTTTTTTCTGGTGTAAACTCTGCTCAAATTTCGAGCTTACTATTTTATGACATTTTTATGTCTTCTTGCTATTTTTTGATAATGAAGATGGAATCCTTTTTGAGCAAGCACTGAGTTACCTCAAAGGGCTGAAGCTGTTGGGCTAGGGCCCAATTCAAGTAGCCAAGCTCCGCTTTACTTGTATTTGTATGCTTTACTTCAGTTTTAGATTAGTTTGATGTTAGATATATTTCCCTTGTGGTTACGAATAGGTTGCCTTTGATGATTTAGTAGCTTGCTTCCATTTGTGTGTTCTATAGAAAGTTAAGCTGTGATCAAAGAAGATTCAAAAGGATAGCATTAGTGCCTTGGCCTCTCTTCCTCCCTTTGGGACCATGATTTGAGGCAAAGACTCTATTACTGCCCCTAAAACATAGATTTCCCTCATTCCTAGGACTTCTAGTGTTTCCAACTCTCTACTAGGTTGATAGTCCAGTTTTGCTTTGCTTTAGATCTTATTTATATGTTCACTTCCTTATTTGCAATATTCCTTTTGAATGATTTCCTTTCTTACAACATTTCCTAGAATTTCCTTCCGTACATTATAGTTTAAGCCATTTTAATGCAAAAATATGTTTTTCCTAGGATGCACCCATTTCATTGGTTGCTTGATTTTCTTGGTTGACTGTTAGTTTTCTATGTAGCAGATCTCTTCGAACAGTATGCCAATTCAGTAGAAATCAGACCCTCCATCTTATCCATTCCCTATAGGTCTCACAAACCTCACCTCAATTTTTCCCTAGTTTCCTTCATTTTTCATAGGACTTCTTCCTCTCTCCTTGAGTGTTACACAAAAAATGTCACCGTGACTTTCTACAGTTTTTGTGAGTCCATCAACACTCATACATACCTCTTTTGCAAGTCTTAAGCCTCAGCTCTTCATGTCAAGCCTTGAAAAGGGGAGAAAGACCTTAAAAATATCTCAAATCCTGGTTTCACACTTTCTCCTAGCATTGCCTGCGGTGCCACAGCCAATGGTCATGTTTCTTGTGAACCTGACCACTCTGTCGATTGAGTAATGGGTGTGAACCCCTGTAAAAGTTAAAAGGGCATGAGTTAATTCTTAAAAACTCATCTTGGGTCACTTCTGGACACTTCTAGAAGGAATATTGTGCTGGCAAGTCCGCTCCACCTTCGTTCATCCATTCCATAACCAAGGGAACTAACTCCATGATATGAGGTGCTTATCGCATTGAAGGAGGAACTTATCACTTTAATGGTGGACCTGTAACTTCATCCATTTGCACTATAAATTTAGGCATTGGGCTGGTTGTAGGGGAGTTTGAAAAGCTGAAGATTCTTGAGGGTAAATGCTACTGGAAATTAGACTTCCTTTTTGAGCTTGTGAGAGGAGAGATCGCATAACTTTCATGTCATTCAGGAAGTGAGTGAGGCTTGTCAAAGTAGAGGAGTCTCCTGCTGGACCCTGGAAAGAGCTTGTGCAACATCAAGGCGAAGTTTGTAAGGTTATTTTATTCATAAAGTTAATACAATCAAGTTTGTTTTTCTCAACGAACTGTCTCTAATGGTTTATTTTATGAGCTCTTTGATCTTCATAATGAACATGTTTTATTATAATATCTATGCAGGTGTTCTTTGATGTGTGTTTGCTTGTGTATGCAGGTTATTAAAAAGGAACTGCTTGAAGTTGTTGGAATAAAGTTGCCACAAACAAGCATTGGACCAAGGTAGGGTCTGTTACACCTCTTAGTTTTCATTTATGAATTGAAACATGTTTAGAGAAAAGTAGAGTTGTTTGTGCTCCTTGTTGCTAGATATCATTCGATACTAGGGAGATCGGTATTGTCCACAAGAACGATTTATCCCGCCAACAAATTGGTGACTCCGCTGGGGACTGGTTTGATTTGGCTTTTGATTTGTCTTTTCTTTGACTTGAGAAACTTAAATTTTGGTTTTTGATTTTGCCTTGATGTGTGTGAGTTTGGGTACTTGTTAGATCATGCTTTGATTTTTATTTTTCGAATTTTTGGAAGAGGACCACACCTTCTGTGTTAGGTACAGTGCGGACTTGTCTGCACTGTTACAGTGTAACACAGAGCAGCACCGGACCTGGTTCTACTGGGGGCCTGCGGACCCTATCAAAAGTTTGAAAAACCTAAGATCCATCTACCCAGTTAGGTTTAGTTTTTGTCTGTAGCTGTTATTTTATGCCCAGACCTACACTTTTGTTGACAAAAGTTCCTTGAGAGTTAGTTTTCATTAGCATTCTCGTTGGAAGTAATTTTCTAGAAGTTTTGCCAGTTGGATTGATTTTTGCTTGGTCTTCCTAGTAGCTTAGAGATCAGAAGCCTTAGAGCCATAGATCACCTGGTCTCTCTAGTCTTCTTGCTGAGTTTGACTAGTTTATGAAATCCATCCTTGAAGAGAGCTAGATCCCATTTGTCTCTTTTGCAAAACTTTGATTAAACTTGATTGAAATTTTCAAATTTCATTTTTCATTAAAACATAATTGGGTGTTTGTGATTAGTTTGTTGAGCTGAACAAATTGATCCTTAGTTAGCTGAAAAACTAAGTTAAGCATCCTCAAAAAAACATTTCAAGTTTATTTTCAATCCATTTTTTGTTTAGATCTCAAAATTAGATTATAGTTTTTATTTTTTCATAGAAATTATAGAAGCTTGTTGGAAAATTTGTTTTCTATGGTCTTTAGAGTTTTTCTAGAAATCTTAAAAGCTCTCTCAAAAGAATTGTTTATTCTTGCAGTTTTTGATTGTTGAAAAGAAAACGTATTTTCCGTGAGTGTGATTAGTAGTCTCATTTTTAAAGTTCTTTGAAAAAGACAAAAAGTTTTCCTTATAGTTGTATGTTAAGAGAAAGATTTGATTTTCAAGGCATTGCATTTTCAACTCTTCCTTAGCTAGAAATTCATTGAAAAGGAAAAGGAATTGTTATCATCTTAGGTGCATGTTTTAGTGTTTTGGAGTCAAGTCTTCACACCATAAGGTTTCATCTCTGCACCCATTGACTTAAGAAACAAACAATAAAATTAACACTTAATTAAAATCCATCTAGCAATCTTTTTATTTTCTAGGGCTCTTTTCACCAACATAGCTTAGGCTAGTATCTTGGAGTAGGGAGTAATTAACTCTCCAAGATAGTTTAAACAAACATAGCTTAGGCTAGTATCTTGGAGTAGGGAGTAATTAACTCTCCAAGATATTTTAAACAAGTAGTCGATCTTGCGGTAGGGAGAAATTCCAATTGTTACATCTATTCTCTAGGAAATCTCCTTTTAAAGGAGAAGCACGAGATCACATCCGAACCAGTGTGGGAATCAATCCTTCCTCATTGGGAACGATAGAAGATATTCACGTATTAAAAATGGTAAACCTTGGATTGACCATTGTCGAAGAGCCTCTGGTCACTTGTTGGTAAACCTTGGATTATGTCAAGGAGCCTTCAAGGGGATTGAGCTTGTTACTCTGCCCCTGCGGGTAGACTATTCCCCTAGGTATAGCTGTTTCTGTTGGTGACCTTACTGGCCATAATATTTACGATTCTTTCCTAGATGACGGTGGAGGGAAGATGCCACTATACCTGGAGCAGACGTCGACTAGACTCACTTGGACTCCCTAGGGGGTTATCTTCACTTCAGACGGTTATAGTGGAGAAACTTGTGCCAATCTATTTCATTAAGCAGGTTGTCAAGGTAACTGTTCCAACCGCCATTTCTGTATTGAATTCTGTGACGTTGGATTTCATCACCAACTAGTGTTTTCGATCCGAAAAGATACTGTTTGTGTTAGGTTTGATCTCCTAGATTTATTAGGCATGTGCTTCAAATTGTTTGGTTCTTTGGAGACTTTAGGTGGTGTTTTTCAGATTTTATTTTTTTTCGTATGAAGTAATTAAATAATTAATCGTGGCTGAATTACCGTGAAAATCCCGTCGACTTCAGGGGTAGCCTCCCGAATTTACACCAAGCCAACTTGAAGGGTTGTGAGCTCTTGTCACACCTAGTGAAAGTAGAGTTGGATCACTGTAGGCTAGAGAATATTTGTTAATCATACATCCTGATCATCTAGTTCAAGAAATAGAACATATTTCTGAACCGATTTCATTTTCCGAGGTTACTGGTAGTATCACTCCTACTAGTTCATTAACCGAAGAACCTGAAATCTCTAAACCTGAAACTGAATCTGCTGCTACTCCATCTTCGGGATTTGCTTCTCCCGCTTTTAGTGGTCCTAGTTCACCTAGGGTAGCAAATATCATTACCGAGAATCTTCCTTCTCGACTCATTTCCATAGAATATGTTAGCACCTAAATCTGCCTTAGGCTGAAGGAAGGCAAAATTCAAGGTAACCACAAACCACGCTCAGTTTGGTAGCTAGCCCTACCAGAACAGGAGAGGGCTCTCTCCGAGTCACGCTCACTGAATACTTAAAATGATATAGCATGAGATGACTTACTATGAAATATTGATCTTGGGCTAGTAAGTGAATATGGATACAGGAAGCGATTTTTATGAATCACTGTGTTTCTGGGATGGTATGGGACCAATGGACAAAAATGAGCAAAGGATGAAATACAAAGGCACATATTACTTCGTGAGGCAAGACAGGTGGAAATTCTAGCGATTTAGTTTGAAATAGCATGAAATGGAGAGATTTCTTAGGAGGGGGAAAAGGGCATATGCACATGAATCATTTTCAACAGAAGAAAGAACACTGAACCTAAAATTTTCCCACAGGCAGAACAATAAAATTGAATTCTACCTTATCTAACTTAGAAAATTTCACTGGAAATGAATATGAAATGAAATATGAAACATAATGAAATACATATGAAACATAAGAGACACATTTGCTACACTCACAACCACATGAATCTCATGAAATAGAGCCGTTGCCTTTCATTAATCCTCTGTCGAAATATACAATGAAGAAATAGAGATTCTTTCCCACAGTCTCCCAGAAGTTACAAGCCAACTAACCCTTTGCAAATAGTTTTCATACAATATATAGAATGTGCCATGAGGAGATAGAACACCCAAGGGTTGGGGAGTTACTTGAATCATTACAAAATGGAGGTGCAAAGCCAACCATTAGCTACAAGTGCAGCATTACAAAGATGAAAAATGGCTTGGGTGATTGTTTGCCTTCCTTTGCCAATTGGATAGAAGCCAATCTGGAGTGAAAATATGTTAAACTTTGACTTATGTGCCAAAAAATTCAAATGTAGATGAGCAGGCACACTTGGAGGAGTCGCGAATCAAAATTTCACAAAACAGAGGTGAAATTGGCCTTTTTCCCTATATGCGTTGCGCCACTTTCTATATGCACCGTGCCACTTTGGAGCCTTTTTTGAGGCCCTTGTAGGGGTCTAAAATGTTCCCAAGTGTGCTTGGTGGAAAGCCTATCCTATCTAATTTCCAACCCAAGTGGAATTTTTCAATTTGGTGCTCGTTTGCCCCTCCAAATGTTCATTATCCCAAGACTGCTTCCTGTGTGTTAAAATAGGGGTAGAGAGGCCATTTTTTGGGTGTTTTTGACCTCCTCAAGACTCAAATCATGCCCAAATTTCTTTTCCAAGCACCAGTAGTCGTGATTTTGCATGCTAAATCCAAAAATTCAAGCCATTTGTCATTTGGAGCTCCCAATCCTAAGCGCCACGCTAGTGGCGCGACGCACAGGGAGAAAAACCCTGTGTTTTGACCAAAAAATTACCATGTGACCAAAATTGCCCCAAATTTCTTGAAATTTGGGCTGGAGGTTCTCTAAGAGGCACTATACTGGGCCACAGAAGCTTCAACCAAGATTCGAAGCCAATCTTTCTCTTTTGCCTCTTTTTCCTCTTTTGTTGCTTTGCTCAATTTTGCCTTCAACCTCCTTATCGGGGCCTTTGCACTCATGTTCCGTGCCCTGTAATGATAAACCATCCTCCTCAGTATAGTTTTATCTCTGTCAGCCTTCTTTAGTAGTCTCTCTAGGTGAATGTTGATCCGCTCTAGCCAGGACTCATGGTCATTGTTGATGTTTTGCTCCAAGGTAGTGAGCTCGACCCTCCTTTATTGGGCAGCTTGTTGATTCTCATGGATGTTTTGTAGCTCCATGATCTCATGCTGGTCCTCAAGCTGTTTGTTCCTCTACTCCAAATACTTGATGATCCATTTCGCCCTCTCAACATTGAGTGACAAGTCTTGGATCTCCGTGTTCTACTCTTGAATAGTCATCCTAAGTCGGGCACTCTCCACATCTGCATCATCATCCTCAATGAGGATGAAATCGACCTCCTGTTCACCTGATGGCCCCTCATCATGCATGGGCCTCTTACCCTTGTCCTATACCTGTGTAGTCGATGCCGGAAGTAAGGCCCCTTCCACCCTGGGAGGAGATAACACTCGCTTTGGTGCTGCAAACAAGTGCCTACTGCCTCTCTAATATGTAACGAATGCTAGCTTAGTAGTGGTCTCATGGCACTCATACCGATGAGAAGGACCACCTATCTCATGCTCTGGCTCTGATAGCACCTGTGAAGTGCTGAAGAGGTCATGGGAGATGAAGTCCTCCCAAGCAATGCCCTGCAATCCCAACTGATGATCCACCAAAATCTGGATAAGAGCAAAGTGATAAACACTATTAAGATGCTGCTGAGGGGTCTTATGCTGCATGAATGTGTTCATCCTCTCTATGTTCCTGCAAATGAAAAATGGGAGGTTCATCATCCTCACCCCGGTAAAGTGCATGAGCAACATGATGTGATAGGAAATAGTCGAGAGAACCTCCCCTCACAGTTGAAGTACTTCATGATCAATTTCATGAGTGGAGCATACTCATCTTTCAAATATCTAAATGGGAAGACTCTTGTGAGCTGACTCAAGAATCTGACCTTAATGTAAGGCTCATAGTGTTACCTATCCACCTTATTTTTCTTATGACATTGTTCTCCAACATTTGGTATGCCTGTTGCCACTGAGATAGTTTCAAGTGTCAATGTGATGGTGACCCCGGCCAAGATAGACTGACCTCCATGTAGGTGAAGCACAAAAATACAGACCAACTCATGATGAACTCTAACGTTAGCCACCCTTTGACAAAATTCAAAACATGATAGATGCTGGAAACACGACATGGCAAGAGGGCATGCTTGCAATTCAATGAGGGTAGTGGGCTCATCCCTAACATGTTTGCCACTCTTGTGATGTCTCCGAGGAGCCTGTTCTTCTGATGAAGAATCACTTTGTGTCTCCATCTCATGCTCTGATGAATGCTCTGATGCCATGATTGCTGTGTGTACTGTACTTGGGCTGCCCTTTGATGATGGTGTGAAGCTGGGTGCTTTTGTGATATCTGTCACCAAGGGGAACAATGAAAAAAGGGAGTATTAGGAGGGGAGTAATATGATGGAAAGAGGGGTTATGGGGAGAAGTTTGTTTAGGGATATGTAGGGGGTTTGGGTATTTGATAGTGTAGGGTTTTGGGGTTTTGACAAGGTAGGGTTTTGGGGTGTTATGTTGACAAATAAGAGGAGGGGAAAGGGAATAGGGGTTTGGTAGTGTTTTAGGGTAGGGATAATAGGAAAAATGAGAAAAGGGAGGATAGGGAAAAATGGTAGGTGAGGGAAAAATGGTGGGTGAAAATGGAACCCTGGCCTCAATACCACAATTATGCAACCCTAGCAACAATGGCCTTTGGTGTTTTCTTGTGGTTGATTTTATGAGTTTTGTTGCATTCAAACATAGCCATAAACCACCATATCATTTATAAACTTTGATGAACAAGTCATTTCATAGAGCCTACCTGTCAATTTGAGGGGATTCACAAGAAATTTGAGGACATTTGGCATGGTTTTGGCCCTTTGTGGGCGTGCGCCGCACGCCAGGCCTAGTGCGCCACACCCTGGGTGTGCGCCACGCCCTGGGTGTGCACCACACCCATTGAAAAGATGCACTGAGGGGTGGCTCTGTGTGTCCCGCGTCTTGTGTATATGCACTGCGCTCCTGGAAACTACCTCCAACTCACTCCAAACATGCACTTTTCCTCTTAAACACTTTGCAATGTTTCCCTATGTACTTGATTTGCACAATGCCTTTGATTTTGGTGAAATCTTGTATATAAAGACTTGGAAGTCATGGGTTAAATTTTTGCTTCTCCAAAAACCCATTTTTCTAATGTTATGTTTTGACACTTTTTCACTGACTTAAAGCAACAATGATTTTCACTTTTCCCTTTGAAATTTTAGCTCAAATGATGAAATTTTCGACACTCTTTGCAGGGATTGCATGACAGGACATTTGGCCATGGAAACCATGACTGCATTTGAAGAAATCAACTGACGACTTTTTTGAAAATTTTATCACAAATGACACTGTTTGACTTTTCTTCAAAACAAAGTTTTTAAGAAGCGTCGAAGTCTATCCACATGACGATGAAACTCTTTGAATCATAACTTTGTAAGGGCCTTACTCTGACCTACATGGCTTTTTTGGACATGGTTGAAGACCAAATTGATTAATCCCTAGACCTAATGATTGAAAATGGCTTTTTTCCATTAAAGGACTAGACCTTGACTGTCATGGACTTTAGTGATCATTGACAAAATACCTAAGCCAATAGGAGCCAAACATGAGGGGAAATGACTAGCATGACCTTCTCCATCAGATTATGGCATGCCCCTAGCAGAATGTAGCTGAGTGAATCAAGTGGGACACCTAAAAATGAAATGCATAAAGATTTTTGATCTCTGACAAAGGACTGACCAGATCGACTCTAACAAAATAAATTGTAAATCTGAATGAAGGTATAAGCATCCCTGCAAATCAACCAGCTATCGGACTTAGGGAGCGTGAATCCATTTTCTACAGTCCCATTAGAGGTGACACTTGGTATATTTCATTGACTAATTTTTTAGAAAATCCAAGTCTCACATCTTCACCACCTTGATTTCCTTTCCATCCAACACCCAGAGGTTATTATCTTCCTTTGAATATGTCGAGACAGTCATCCTTGTTTTCTCAGACGCCAGAAACTTTTTACATGGCGGTCCTTCTGGTCCTCCTGGGTAGCAGTCTTTATCTAGTACGTTTTCAAGAGCATCTCCTCAACCCATCGAATATGTAGTATCTCCTAGTAATAATGGAACTAAACTGTTAAGTGTCGAAGATATTCTTTTGATGTCTAGTACTCCTCCTAATCTGAAACCTCAAGGTAGTTCAATACCGCCTGGGCGGCAGCCGTAAGGTACTTAAACACCACCTGGGGGGCAACCTCAAGGACAGTACATCCCCATGGGACAGTATTTTCCTCAAGGTCAACCCCAGTATCACTATGTACCTCAAGGTCAACCCCAGTATCAATATGTGCCTCAAGGTCAGTACCAGCCTCAAGGTCAGTACCAACCTCAAGGTCAATACCAACCTCAAGGTTTCCAACGACCTTCAGGTCAATCATTTGTTCAAGGACTGGGAAATGTACCCTATAATTATCAACATTACACTCAACCTGGTTTTGGTCCTCAATATGTTCAACCTGTTATGGGTCCATACCCCGGAATGAACGTGGTGTGGGATCAACAGACTCCGCAACCCAGTGTGTAGTTTTCATCTCAATCTCGACAGTCTTTGATTTATGGTTCAACCCAGCAACCTGTCCAGCCTACTACTCAAACTTCTACACCTAGGGTAGCTCATCAGTCTGGGCCTAGTTCACCTCGAACTCCACCGCAAACATCTGCTGCAACTACTGTGGCCTCTGTTCAATCCACTCCACCTATTTCTGCAGTATCAGCAGCTCCAGTTTCTACTGCTCCTATATCAACTCCTCAGGCCTCTTTACCTCAGTCTGGACCTACAATCCAGATTCTGGTTTCGATGCCTATAGGACAACCCGGGCCTAGTACGATTGTCACAAGTCAACCCCAATTTACTTATCAACCATACCAGGGACAGTGCCAATTCGGTCCTGTTGTACAGAACTCAATTTATCAGTATCAATTGTACCCTGGGTATACTTATCAAAAACCTCACCGAACCCAGTATAGTCAGGTTAATCTTGGTTTTCCGGGAGGATATAATATCCAAAATGCAAACCCGATACCAAGTTATCCTCGATATCCTCCTCCTAGGGCTGGTCTTATGACCCCAAGTTTTCGGGATTCAAACCATCAATTACCATTTATAGCAACTTTGGATTTGCCTAACTTGTCGCGCCTTACGAACGATCCCATTAATTATCTTCCATTTTGACTGCCAATGCCGAATAAGTTGCCTAGAGATATACCAAAGTTTGAGGGGAAGTCAGGAGAAGATCTCTCTAATCATGTGATGACTTACCATCTCTGGTGTGCATCGAATTCCATTATATATGATTCAATACGTCTTCATATTTTTCAACACAATTTGATTGGCCTTATAGCGAAATGGTACATTGAGTTGCCATGAGGCTCTTATTACAATTTTAGTCAGTTAGCCACTTCCTTCCTTACTCATTTTCAACTGCCAGTCCAATATCACAATGGAACGGAATCATTATCTTCATTAAAACAGTCGATGTCCACATATATTTCAGACCATATTCATCAATGGCGACATCGACGTTGTTTAGTGAAATGTTTTATCCCAGACCAAATTTTGGCAGAATGGTTTGTAAAATTGTTATTACCTAAAATAACTGAAGATGTAGCCAAGGCAAGAGTAGTTACCGAAGAGCAAGTAATTGCTTAAGCTCAGTACCTTGACTTAGTTTATGTGTAGTTAGGTACTTTACACGGGAAAATCCCTGACCTTCCAAACAAAATCAAATAACTACACTTCCCTCAGGGTATCATGCCACTGACGGTATGATTGGTACTGTTAATACCAAGAGTAAGAACAAATCCTCCAAGACTTCTTCTGCTACCATTACTTTACCAGAGTCCCCAAAGGGAGAGTCTTCAACTGAAATTTTTACTGATGTCCATGTCGTAGATTCATCTACGACCAAATCATAATCTAACGATAAGAAGAAAGGCAAGAAGAAGAATAAGCAAAACTCAAAGGAGAAATCCGATAAACCTGAATCTACTGACGAGAAACATCAACCTCGCTATCCTTGTCTCATCTACGATGAGGAGCATTTTACAAGAGATTGTCCACATTGTGCCGAGGTTGCGAAAATCGTCAAAGGTTCGCAAACACCTGCTGTTTTGAAAGGATCCTTTTCCAAGTCAAGATAATAAGAAGATAGGTTCTTCCTCTAGTGCATCGGAAGAGCCCATAATGATGGTGTCACATGTAAGGATTGCGACACCATCACAAGATTATGGAAGTAAGAGTCCTATTGTTGGTAAAGAAGCGGAATATTCCAATTCCAATCCATCAACCTCAGCTCTGTCCGATTCTGATCCACTACAAATCGACAAACCTAATCCCGACTTAGTAATCAAACCACCTGCTAAGGGTATACTTCGAAAGTCAGCTTTCAATCCACATCCGAGAGCTACTCAGAACTATAACATTGTTGAAGATTTAGTTGTTTCCCCTTCAACAATGTCGGCCCTGGAGGTGCTACAATCTTGTCCAGCATAACTTAAAATTCTATTGTCGGCTATAGGATCTGTTGATCTTCAGGATTCAAACCTCATAGTCTTCGATTTAGAAAATAGTACACCTCGTTTAACTCATCAAATGGCTTTCTAGATTCTAGTGTTATTCAAAAACAGACCTTGTTTTAGGATTGTGATTGATGAGGGAGCTTCAACATGTATTATGTCGATACAGTGTTGGAAAACCCTTTGTTCTCCTACACTTAATCAATCCTCGACGATTTTGAAGACCTTTGATGTCTGAGGATTTCATCCTTATGGCATTTTGTAGGACTTACATATAGTGGTTGAAGGAAAAACGGTTAATCTAGATGTGGAGGTGGTTGATGCCCCTCTGGATTACAACTTTATTTTGGGTCATAGCTAGTCTTACGCCATGACTGTCATTGTTTCAATGGTCTTTCGGCTTATTATGTTTCTACATAATGGAAAGATCATTACAATAGATCAGTTAACTTACTTTTCATCTGACCCATCCTCTGCTAAGAGTATTCAACATGTTGGTAAAACTGTTATCCATTATAAGGATGTTGGGGTAAGATTAGTTAAAGATTCAGGTATACTTAGAAATTTTTCATTTCCTCCTCCCAACGTACTGTCTCCTTTCGCGACTATTCATATGATTTTATCAGATTCCATTATTCTTGAAGATCCTTGGATCGTTCCATTCGATTCCGAGGTGGACTCTTTTGGTGATGCCATGCCTTTGAGTCCCTTTGAAGTTGCTTATGAGGCCGTATAGTCATTTTTTGACTCAAGTTCAACCGATCTTGATCTAGTGAATGAGATCCATGGGGAATCAATTTCAATCTCAACCTCAGATTCAACAACCTTTTCTGAAACTGTTCACACTGATGAACAAATTCGGGAACTGTTGTCTGTTGATGCGTTACCATGGGAAGATCTTCATCATCGATCTTTGTTTTTTTCCTGAGATTGATCATTTTGAAAATGATTTTTCATCCATTTTTACTATTGAATATGTCAAAGAACCGCAAAATCCATTGAAATATCCTGACTATGAACAAAATTTAGCCAATATTTCTCGAATGGTCCCTATCGACATTTCAGTCAAACCTGGGATTGTTGAAAACGTTCACATAGGTGCTTCTTGTACAGACACTGAAGTCAAAACATATAAAGCCCTATTTCAAAAATTCAATGACGTGTTTGCTTGGTCCTATGAGGAAATGCCAGGAATTGATCCTTCAATCGTTGTTCATGAGATCAAAACCTACCCAGATGCTAAACCCATCCGGCAATGGTTACGTCAGATACACCCACGAAAAGTTGCTGCCATCAAAATAGAAGTTGAGAAGTTACTTAAATCAGGTTTCATCTATCCAATTCCTTTAACGGATTCAATATCAAATATTGTTCTAGTTACTAAAAAGCAAGGGACAATAAGAATATGTATTGATTATAGGGATATCAATCGTGCTTGTCCCAAGGACAATTATCCAACACTCTATATCGATCAAATTATCGATGATTGTGCTGGCAGTGAAATTTTCTCCTTTGTGGATGGTTTTTTCGGTTATAATCAAATTAACATTCTACCTACCGATCAACCAAAAACGGCATTCATCTGTCCATGGGGGACATTGCTTATTGCAAGTTACCTTTTGGATTGAAGAACACCGGAGCAACTTTTCAAAGGGCTATGCCTTATGCGTTTCATGACATCAAGCACATTGTGCAGCCTTATCTCGATGATTTACCTGCCCATTCTTTACGTAGAGCTGACCATCTCACTCATTTACTAGCAATTCTCATGAGACGTAGGCATTATCAGATTAGGCTGAATCCGTACAAGTGTTTTTATGTATAGAAACAAGTCTTTTACTGGGATTTGTTGTATCCAAAGCTGGCATTCATGTCGATCCTTCGAAGGTCGAAGCCATCGTCAAGTTACCACCTCCTTCAACTCTTCGCCTACTCCAGAGCTTGTAAGGGAAAGAAAACTTTTTACGTCGTTTCATTCCTAACTACACCGAGATTAAAAAATGTTTCACCTGGTTGTTGAAATAGAACACTCCATTCTTTTGGGACGAGATAGCTGACAAATCTTTCAATGCACTTCAACATGCGTTGACCCATGCGCCGTTATTGCATCCTCAAAACTACAACCAGGATTACTTTTTGTACCTCGCCGCTTCCCATTCCACCATTAGGATGGTTTTAGTTCAATAGGATGAATTTGAAAGTGAACATGTGATTTATTATCTTAATTAAACTCTAACTCTGACTAAGTTAAAATATTCACATGTGGAGAAACTGGCCTTAGCTACAGTCCAGAAATGCCGTAATTGCCAAATTTTTGATCGTAAGATGTGTGCTCCACCTACTCCTCTCCACCCTATAATTGCCGTTGGTCCATTCACAAAATGGGGTAGATTATTTTACCAAGTGGGCTGCGGCGATGCCTACATTTTCAGCAGACGGCAAAATTGCTGCGATTTTCATTTTCAATCATATAATTGCTAGGTTTGGTGTTCCTCAAGTGATTATCACTAATCATGGGAGTCATTTTCAAAACATCATGATGACTAAACTTACAAATCAGCTTGGTCTACATCACGATAGTTCCACTCCATATTACCCATAGGCAAATGGTCTGGTTGAAGCAATCAAGTTCTAGTCACCATGATTTGACGAATCATTGGGATTCATAGGTCGAATTGGCATAACATGTTATTTTCAGTGCTTTGGGCATACCGAACCTCAGTCAAAACATCAACAGGGTTTACTCCTTTTCAACTGTTTTATGGTTTAGAGGCAGGATTACCCATTGAATGCAAAATCCTGTCATTACAAATTGTCATGCAATTATTACCAGCCACTTCTAAAGAGGAAAAATGTTTATTATACTTAGCTCAATTAGATGAAAATCTACGTAATGCTGCATTAGTTGTCGAAACTCATGCCAAAAGGATTAAAGCTTAGTATGATCAAAATGTTACACCCCACAACTTTTCAGAAGGAGACCTAGTCTTACTTTAAGATCAAGCAAACGATAAGCTAGGGGCTAGCAAATTTGTACCCATGTGGCATGGTCCGTATATTTTCAAGCGAAAGCTGGAAAAAGGGGCCTATGAATTAGAAGATTTTGATGGTGCCTCTTTAGGTAAACCCAGGAATGGCCTTTATCTAAAGCGATATTATGCTTAAAAGATTAGTGTGGAGATTTTTTAGATTAGTTTCTTTCTAAGTTTGGTGTGCTTTTAGAATAGGAATGCGTGCTTTACTGCAAAGAGTGTTTCTCATTATTTTTGCTTATCTTGAATATACTCTTGATATTGCAAATATTGACGCCTCTCCAAACATACATCGATTTTGCTGATGGCGCTTGTCGTAGTACACAGAACATCTCTTCCGCAGCTTGGGTTATCTATTCACCCTCTAACGAGTTAGTATCTATGCATGGGGTAAGCCTCAGTCAAACAACGAACAACATTGCAGAATAGAGTGCGGTGATTGAGTTATTATATGAATCCATTTCATTTGGAATTCAGAGTTTGATTGTTAATTTAGATTCGAAACTCGTTGTATTACAGCTTAATAGAGTTTATGCCATTAGAAATCTAGTGTTATTACGATTATTTTTGAGATTCTGTCTCTTGGAACGACAATTTGATTACATCGAATATCAGGACATTCCAAGATATTTAAATATATTAGCAGATGCAGTTGCTTCTCAAATGTTAAATAGACATTTTCATTAAATCAAACAGTAAATTTAAAAACATCTCATAACATATTTTGCAAGATAACCAATAATAATAATATAGCATAGCATAGGAGTGTGTCAAAATATACATCGTCTTTGATCATAGGTTGAAAAACATCTTATGATCGGCAAAAATGATAGTATAAAAGTCCAAAAATGAGTCTACAAGGAAATCATCCTATCACTAGTGATGATCACGATAAGAAACCACTGCTCGGGCCACCCTACAAAGGAACCTTCTAAAAGGTCCTGGGACCCCAATCACATAGCACTTAAGTCTAAGAGCAATGTCATCTATGCTGGTCTTCAGAATATCTGCGGTGCGCTCTAGATGAGCCTCCAATTCGGCCAAGGTCTCTGCTGATTGGTCCTGTGGGGCCCGTGCTGCAGCAGCTGGCTGTCTTCGATCATAAGGTTGGAGAGTGGCTGGTCACCGTGGACCCACATCTACATTTAAAAACTTTTTACTATTAGTTTTGGGATGATTTAAAAACAAATATATATATATATATATATAATTGAAAATGTTGAAAACAATTTTACCTCTATCATCCCATTGCTCTCCTGGTGGAAGAGCCATGTCAGGATCACCATGATAATCCATCCCAGCGTATGGAAAATCCTAAATCCCAAAGATTTGGTTCTCTAACCAACGGAAATACACGGGTGTGAATCGAACAACCTCGGTACCCTCCTCAGGATGGCAGGCCATGACTGCAAGCCATCGCATAACCCTAAGATCTTGGGGAAGTCCGCCCTCAACACTAAGTTGCTATGGAACCAACATAGGTACCCTCTCTAGGGCAAAGCTGATAGCCAAATAGCCATATCCAAATTTCTTTAGCTATCCATTCTTCGCCCTAGTCAATTGGCCCTTCACATTGGTCAATACAGCATCGCACCAGTTGAGGATGGTGCCTCAGAAGCAGTCTACTACCATGCGCATCTGGGAACCGGTAGCTAGATGCAATGTTGCACTCCCGCAGAGTCTGGTAACAGTAAAGGTGATCACTTTTATTTCAGGATGGGAGATGGTTTTAACATCTATCCATTTGTCCGGAGTCTGGTTATTACAAAACTC
This sequence comes from Pinus taeda, assembly GCA_000404065.3. Classification (NCBI taxonomy): domain Eukaryota; kingdom Viridiplantae; phylum Streptophyta; class Pinopsida; order Pinales; family Pinaceae; genus Pinus; species Pinus taeda. The sequence goes on along the minus strand of APFE031707405.1, from coordinate 57,920 downwards.
TAGTCGGAGACTAGCGACAGATTGGCCACCTGGCCTAGATCCGAACATAGATAATTTCGCGCCTCTCTTGAGCAAGCCAGTCAAAAAGTATATGTCATCCGACTCGATTTTGAGCTGGTTGCCACCAATAATGAAACACTGGTCCTGCGTGCTCCACCTATTCACCAGCCCTTGTAGAAAGTCTACCTGTGCCCTCATGCCAGGTATGGTCCAAAATTTGAATAGGCCGCATGCTCTCAATGCTTGTAATGAAGGTGGATGGAGTAATGCAGCTTGATCCACATCCTCGTGGTCCCTTTCCCACCAAACAAGCATCTTGTGTACCTACATTGCAAAATAGGTGGTTTAGAACATTTCATTTTAAAATCTATGGAGCAAAAATGAAGAATTTAGGGTTTAAAATCCGCATTCTGCGGGGTTCGCACCCATCCCTTTAGAGACAGTGTGTAGTTCCACACTTATCTTTAAGGACAGGTGTGGTACCCTGACTTTTCCCTATGCACAGAAAATTGGGGTGCGCAGGGGCTGCATAGCGCACCTGTGCAACTACTGCGGGCAATGTTTTGCCTTAATTTTCCTCTAAAAATCAATTTTTAAACCCTAAAACAAAATTTTAAACGGATGAAAAGCAAGTCAGGGACAATGTGGATTACCTGAAGAAGACGGTTCTTGATTCGAGCAATCGGATTTTTCACAATCTCCACAGGAAGTTTTCTTACCAAAAGCTCTTACTTTTTACTCCAAAGCCAAACGGTGAAAATGAACTTGTAAAAGCCCTTCTTATAAGATTTTTTGAATAAATAAATTTAATTTATTTATTTTTTACTTTGAAAAGGTCACTTTTGGTGCATTAATTTTAAAACAGATATGAGTAATGTTTGCAGTTTTTGTGCAGAATATTGGGTATTCAGGCGAAATTGGTCATTTTCAACAAAAAACACATAGGAGTCCTCTTTAAGCTCTTTTCTGACTCGTAAAATATGAAAAGATTGCCGAGTTTTTCATTTTAGACTCATTAAAACAGAATTAAAAAGATGGTCTAATTATAGCTCTTTTATGACCATATAAACATGAAAAGATTGCTAGACTTTTGTCGTTTCAAGTTCGATATTGGTAATAAAACGACATGTTTTCGATCGCTTTTATACTTTTTCAGATTGAAGTCATTAATTATGAAAAGTACTCCTTAATCGTAATGATCAAGCGATTCTCTCAAGTATTATTTTATACTTTTTAGGGCTTGGGAGACACAAATTTATGAAAAAGGACAACCATGGAGTTTTCTTAAGTTTTTCTTCTGACTCCCTAAAATTGAAAAACGTTGAGTTTCTCCTATATTGGACTCGTTAAAATTTAACAGTAAAGGACCTGTTCAATTACAAATAGGAACAGACCACTCCTTCTTAGGGTTCAAATCTAAACTAAGTTGGACCCATCCGAAGGATGAGCTTATAACCAAGAAAATGTTATCATCCTCAAGCTTGTCAAAAATAAAGAGGTACTTGCCAGAAATGGTGGGGGAAAAGAGACAAAAATGAACCTGTTTTTTATACTTTGTGTTTGAAAAACATTCCATCACTCTTGAACACGACACTATTATTCACCTTTACCTAATAGTTAATCAAGCCACATTGAATGTCTTCAGCCAGTTTCCAGGTATTAGGTTTGGGTCAAATGTTACCAAGCCATCTGCGGTGTCATTATGTGTTCAAGAGGTCTGTGCAAATAAACCACTCACCTACAAAATATCTGTCATCCATTTCATCATTGACCATCCCTGAATTAGTTCTTGCCAAATATATTTCTTCAGACTTGATCTATGATTTCGTGTTATGGGCTTGCCTATGGGCTTATCATTATATAGTGGACTATTCATAAATAGATGGTTGCACCCATACTGTGTCCATATGTTCCTACTTGTGATGTAATGCAAAATCATTCCTGTATCGGAACAATTTTAGATAGTTCTTGGTCAGTTTTGATCTTAGCATGTGAATGCCTACCTCAACGATGATATTTTCACTTATATATACTTTGTGTTGAATGTTTTTATAGGTTATGACCGACGTATCCACAGGAATATCCTTGAAATGATAACGTCCTTCATTCTTCTTAGATGATTAAAAAGACATCTTCATCTATTACAGACTGAGCACTTTAGGGGGCAATCTGTTACATAAAAAATTATGACCATGAGTTTCTATAGTTTCTGTGAGCCCATAAACACTCATACATACCTCTTTTGCAAGTCTTATGCCTCAGCTCTTCATGTCAAGCCTTGAAAATGGGAGAAATACCTTAAAACTATCTCAAGTCCTGGTTTCGCACTTTCTCCTAGCATTGCTTGCGGTGCCGCACCCAATGGTCATGTTTCCTGCGAATCTGACTACTTTGTCTATTGAGTAATGGGTGTGAACCCCTATAAAAGTTAAAAAGGTGTGATTTCATTCTTAAAAACTCATCTTGGGTCACTTATGGACACTTCTAGAAGGAATATTGTGCTGGCAAGTCCGCTCCACCTTAGTTCATCCATTCCATAACTAAGGGAGCTAACTCCATGATATGAGGTCCTTATCCCATTGAAAGAGGAACTTATCCCTTCAATGGTGGACCTGCAACTTCCTCCATTTGCACTATAAATTCAGGCATTGGGCTGGTTGTAGGGGAGGTTGAAAAGCTGAAGATTCTTAAGGGTAAATGTTGCTGGAAATTAGACTTCCTTTTTCAGCTTGTGAGAGGAGAGATCACATACCTTTTATGTCATTTGGGAAGTGAGGGAGGCTTTTCAAAGTAGAGGATTCTCTTGCTAGACCTTGGAAAGAGCTTGTGCGACATCAAGGCGAAGGTTGTAAGCTTATTTTATTCATAAAGTTAATACAATAAAGTTCGTTTTTCTCAATGAATTGTCTCTAATGGTTTATTTTATGAGCTCCTTGATCTTCATAATGAATATGTTTTATTTTAATATCTATGCAGGTGTTCTTTGATCTGTGTTTGTTTGTGTATGCAGGTTATTAAAAAGGAACTGCTTGAAGATGATGGAATAAAGCTGCCACAAACAAGCGTTGGACCGAGGTAGGGTCTGTTACACCTCTTAGTTTTCATTTATGAATTGAAACATGTTTAGAGAAAGTAAATTTGTTTGTGCTCGTTGCTAGATATCATTCGATACTAGGGAGATTGGTCTTATCCGCAACAACGATTTATCTGGCCAACGTTGAGCAAGCCCAATCATCTTTCTCTTTCTTGGTGATTCATGGTAGACCTTAGGTGCCCTAACACCTCATTCCAACCTTCATCCACCTTTTCCACCCACTCTCACACCCTCAAAACAATAGAAATTGCTCTCAGCCTCCTCCTGTAGGCCTCTTGTAGTTTCCTTGTTTTCCTCGTGTGGTTTTCATGTTTCCTCCCGTAGTTTTTCCTGTAGGCTTTCTTTTGAAGGCCAAGTGTGGGAAAATCCTCCAAAAGGCTACCTAAGATCTCCTAGGACCCCTCCACACCATCCTACATTCTCCCAAGCTCTAAAACCACCCTCTAACACCACCTGTTCATTGCCACACTCACACATAATAAATTAGATGCATGTTAAATTCACATAAAAATAAAAAAATATGCTTTTTGCTTGTTTACTTCTAGCAATAGCATGGTTATATGTTGTTTACTTCCTTGAGTAGTTATGGCATTTCTTTCATGGTTTTCATAGTGTTTTTGGCAAAAGTAGAATTGGCTTGTTAATTAGGGTTTACTAGGTTTTGCTTTACATTCCAGTCTTTCTCCTTTCGGTAGTTAGAATAGTATCTGTAGAGTAATCTTCCTTTCCTTTCATCACACATAGAGCTTCTTCTGAAATCTATATTAGTTGGCTTCAGCTCCTAGTGATCTCGCACTGGTTGACCAAGTGACAACCTGGAGTGAGAACTAGTACTTGTGCATATAGCACCGATGCTTCCATGTTTGTTACGAACTACTGAGTTGATAAAAGTAAAGTTGGCAGCCCAGGAGTTGCATCGTTCTTGCTACAATACTAGAGCTCACCACTTTTTGGTGTCGTTGCCATGGAAGCGTCAGAGTATTATGTGATTACTGCTTTCTTCTATTTCTTATTGCAACATTCTACTAATAGTTTATTTCGGCAAAAGTAGACTAGTCATTTCTTTTCTTTTTGTTTTTCATTTCCTTGCCTTCCTTTTCAATTCTACAAATTTCCATTCAGCAAGTCCATTTCAGCTAGTTGCAATTTGTTTTGTTCAATCACAATTTCAGTTTCTGTACGTACTTTCAGTGTGGGGAAAAAGAAACAAACAACCAACCAAAAATATTTCCTTTCATGCCTCATAGGAGTAGAGATAACTTAGGAAAAAATTTCCCCAACACCCCCACTGCTTCACATAACCAGCCTTTTCTCTTCTTTGGTGGTTGTAATCAAGAAGAACCCTTAGGTGAACATCCAGACATATTTGAAGAACTTGTAGGGGAAGAAGACGAAGAAAACATTCCTCTAGAGCCAATGGCTGAAAACAAAAATGTTAGGGGAAATGGAAGGAGAATAGAGGGTACCTTCCCCATTCAGGAGACTAATGGGGACACCAAGGTAGTGAGCAACAATAGAAAAGATTGGGTGGAGAAATTAGTTGAGGCCACTTGGGTCTACAACACAACGTTGAAGAACACCACCGGGTTCACACCCTATGAACTGGTCTATGGGAAGAAGGCTTTGCTGTCAATAGAGTTTGAATTCAATACCCTAAAGATGGCAGCTCAGTTGGACCTAGACCTTAGCCATGCACATAAGGAGAGATTACTTCAGCTCAATGGATTGGATGAATACAGATTGCAAGCCCTTCTCCATACAGAGGTAGTTCAGCTTCAGAGAAAGATATGGCATGACAAAAATATCAGGGAGAAAGAATTCCAAGAGGGAGATTGGGCACTACTCTATGATTCAAGATATAAGCATTTCAAAGGCAAGCTAAGGACAAGATGGTTGGGAACCTACACTGTGGAGAAATTCAATGACAATGGTTCTGTTTTGATTAGCACCGTTGATGATGAAGCCATCCTGATGCTTGTCAATGGACATTGGTTGAAAGATTACAAGAAACCCCTCTCTAAGCAAGAGTTTATTGAAGATTTGAATAAAACAGTGATGGTAGTGGAGTATGTATTAGCTTCCACTTCACCCACTCATTGAAGGAAAAATAGAGAAAATAAGGACTCCTATGCAAACCTCCATGAGGTGCTTGAGTCCCATCATTGGGTTGAAAACCTCTTTTGAGGCGGCCCAGTGATGTCAAAAAAAAAAAGGAGGGGAAAAGAATAAGGTCCCTAGGTGAAAACCTCCCTTGGAGGTGCCTAAGGAAGGAAATTAAGGTGAAAATCTGTCTGAGGTGCCCTAGTTGTTTTCAAAAAAAATAAGAGAGAAAAAATGTTTTTTCATTGCATTACAAGTTTGTAGGAGGACTACAAGGAGCAAAAGAAGGTGCCAAGGAGAGCTTGACATTCATACTAGAATCCATCTCATCTTCTCCACACCTTCCTCCATCATTTTTGGTATCTCTTTCACCCCACTGTACCTCTTCTTCCAAAACTGTGTTTTCTGGAGGAGGCTCTATTTTTTCTCTAGGAGGCTCCTATAGGAATTAGAAAGAGCCAAAAGTGTCCATAGAAGGCAGTTTGAGGGACAAGAAAAGCTTCATGAGGAACCTATAATCCCTCTTACCATCTTCAAACCTCCTTGCCATCATTTCCAAGCCTACATCACACTCCAAGCATCATTATTGATTTTTTCCTTTCCAAGAAAAAACACAGAAAAACAGATTTTCAGTTTTGAAACAAAACAAGAGTAAAAGGAGGAAAAGGCACCATGAACTTTACCTGAAACTTACCTACTATCCCTCCATCATTTATCTCCACCTCTGGAATCATTCTTGAGCTCCAATCATAGGGAAATAACTGAAGTTTCAAGGGTAGAAGCAGCTATAGGAGCTCCTGTAGGAATTCCTATAGCAGCTGATCCCATAGAAGTTCAGCACCAACAACAAGGGACAACACAAGTAGAGGTTGAAAAGGCACATGCAACTCAGATCTAGCAAAATAAGAACTTGCAAAAACACACAACAACACATTAGCAGACAGAAACAACATACATGAGGGAAAATGAAGGCATGCATTAGAGAAATTGACAACACCTCACAGTTGGTGGCAGCAAATATGCTTGGATTATAGGTAAGTAGCTAAGTGACTACTCTATCTGCATTTGTGTAATTAGGATTCAAATGAAGGAAATGAGATGCTTGAAATCGAAAGAGGGAAAGGTGGCCATTTAGCTTGGCAACCTTCATTTAGTTGACTCAACTTAACCGAGATATCACCCACACGTGTGCATAGTCAACTCAAGAAAAAGATGCGAAGGACATGTAGTGGGAGGAAGAGTTAACCCTACTGTAGTAATGAGGGGATGATTACAAGGGGTGTCATGATGACCAAGTAGGTGGGTACCAACGGTCCTAATTTGGGCAGTGTACACCTTACCAGCTCAGCACTCATAACCAAAAACAACCATGAAAGGTAATGAGTACTCCGCCCCATGCATTCTCACAACCTTTTCTTTAGTTTATCCTCATAACTTAGCCACATAGCAGTCTTCTTATGCCCCCACAACCTCATCTCCACTGTCCTCCATCGATTTCCTCCATATTTTTTCTCTCGACATTTTCTAAACGAGCACCTACAAGAAATCTATAGGAGGGACAACATGCTTCTATAGGAGGGGCAGTGAGTCATTTTGAAGGGAGGAAACATGATTTTTGGCATGAAATTCAGTCTGAGGAGGTAGGCTTCATGAATGCCCTTTGTTGAATATCAAAATGTGAAAGAGTTGGTCTCAAATTGAAGATAAAATGAGTCTTTAAGAGGGTAGAAATACATAAAAAAAATTCTCTGTTTTAGAAAAAAAACAGTCCCCTCTGTTTTTCTATTTCACTCGAAATTCTTTGTCCCCACCTCCATATCCAATTTTTCAAAGGAAGTATAGATAGCATGATAGTGGGGTTTATGAGAAAAGAGCCCACTAACTCCACTAGACTCCATGCACATTCTCAAGTGGTGGAAATATTTACAAGGGAAAACTGGATGAATTTCTTTGAGAAGTTTAGAGAGTTTGATAATGAAATTGCCCATGAATTTTCTCTCTCTGGTCCCTCACACAAGAACTCATGCTACCATAACCATTAGAGGCCTCTCCATTGAAATAACCCCTGAATCCATTAGTAGGGTCACTACCTTTCCTCTTGGGTTGCCTTGGAGTAAAGAGGAGAAAATAATTGGACAAGCTGCCAACATGAATTTTTTCCAAGATAGTGAAACCCCTGTCGAAGATAAAAATGGAATTAGGAGGGCTAGTGTACCATATACCTAGGATGAGGTTAGCTACCAAGTGATCAAATAGATTTCTTGTGAGGGGAGGCACAACATTGTTTATGGATATCTTTTCAGAATCCTCCAAGAATTGAGATATGGTATGGATACCCCAACACATCAAAAGCTCAGTATCCCTTACTTTCTCCTTCAGTCCCTCATTGAATCTAGCACCAAGGTACAAGAAGGAAATTCACATCAGCTAGCTCACCATTGCCTAATCAAGATCCTAGTAGAAGAAGCCCTCCATACCCTTACAATCCCTATAGCATGGGAAATTTTCAGAGATATGATAGCTGAGGATGACATCAAGGCATTAACCTATGATGTTAGTCTTGCTGTCAGTGAGGAGGGAGAGTAGCAAGGAGGAGAAGATGAAGCTAGTGGTGACATAGCAAAGAAAGAGAGGAAGGAGGAAAGAAAATAAATAGAAGAGGGGAGAGTTGAAGAGATAAAATAGGAGGTAGAAAAAGAGACAGAGCAGGAGGAGGAAAAAGAAACAGAAGAGGGAGAAAAGGAGGTAGAGAGGGCAGAGAAAAGAGAAGAGTCCTCTGAAACTTTGGAAATAGAAGCAAGAACTATCCTCACTACCCTTAGTACACCAGTCAAACAAAAGCAAAATAGGAAAAGAAAACCTCCATGTATTTCATGGCAAGGAAGAGTACCAAAACTAAAATAGGCAAACCTCAGCCCTTATCAAAGACTCCCATTAACATTGAAGATTCACCATCTGCTAAGGTGAAAGAATGTCCTTCCAAGACACCCATAACCTATGAAAGGAGGACTACAACATCTTCTACATGGAAGGGAAAGGAAATTCTTCAGGAGCCCAAACTAGACCTACATGAGGCTAAAACAGTGCTACATGAGACACTGTCAAAACTACAGGAGACACAAAAACTTGAGGAAAAGATAGGAGGACAGCTAGAGGTGAAAGAGGAAGAATAAGGGCTACAGGAACCTGACCCCCTACCTAATCTTGACTCCTATTATAGGCTAATTGAGGGAGGCAAGATAATCCCACAAAAATTTTCAATTCCACTGTTTTTCGAATTGGAAAAAGAGAGAGTGAAAACACATAGGTGGATGCAGATATCCAAATCCAAAGGAGTTGAGGATATTAGCCACATGGAAGACAAAATCAGGGAAATGTGTAGGGAATTGAGTGCTCTTAGAGAAAGAGAAGCCATTACAAGAAGCCACCTCAAGAATGAGAATGAATTACTAAGAAGGTAGCTTCAGGAGAAAGAGACTCATTTGGCATACATGGCTAGCTTATCCATAGAAGCATTACAATGCAAAACAGCAGTGAAATCTTATGGCCTCTATCTAAAGGATCAATAGCTTCAATTCCAAAGAAAAACTTTGGCACACAGAGGCATAATGGCTTTCCAGGACTTCATGCAGTTCATGGATTTGTGTGACCAAAGCACCTCAGAGGAAAAAGAAAAGATGGCAGAGTTCTATCTACACAACATGGCCCTCACAGGCCTGAATGTGTGGGATCCCAATGCCAAGCTAGGGGATCTGCAATTAATGGCCATGGCATCATGGATGAACCATGAAGAATTGAGGGCAACATAAATGAAAAGTTTGTTAACAAAAGAGCAGAATGAACCATTGATGATAAGAGCTAAGCGATCAGATCCTATGGCACTCTTCAACACACACAACGTGCTTGCCAATGACCCTTAGATTTCCACTAAATATCTAGCTAATCAGGGACAAACCATTGCACACTTTGAAGATATGCTTAGGCTACTTGGGGATGACTATGTACATGTATGCATGAGAAGATGGAACACCCTATCGCACAACTTGCAGATCACAAAATACCATTCCCCCATAAGGCTGAAAGAGACATTGAAAAGAGTGTTGTAGTGTCCTATCTAGGGGCTAGATCGGTCTAAATTAATTGTCAACCCAGGGTGCGTTTACTTAGAGGCGTGTGCCTAAAGTATATAAGCATAAAGGATCTACTCTAAATCTATGACTCCTAAGTTACAGTGCTGAGATTAAGTCTATTGTTAAACTAACTACGCATTAAATCATGTGCTATTAACAACTAAAATGCAATTCCTATCATGCTGTATATGGCTATCTTGAAAGGTTCGGTCCCCTTACAGAGACATCAACATGCAACCCTTGTTCAATATCATTCAGCAATCAAGAATGCTTAAAGAAGACATGTAAAAGCAAATTCATAACCATTATCCATATCAGTGCTTTATATACAACTCTGAGATTAAATCCTTTACGGGATATATTTCATAATCCAAGAGAGGGTTATTCAACACATGTACAGACATCGAGTTAATGCATTCATCACTGCAATCAAGCATATATATAATTCGCATGTGTTTTATCCAATTGAATTGACTGTAAATTAAATCAAGACTACACTATGAATGTAATTCAAATATAAACAGAGTATAAGCATAAGCAAAATGTAAACATAAACGAAATGTATGATCGGTCTACCACATACGCAGGGCCCGTCCGCGTCTTTGGCACATCGATGATTACACCACGATCATGATATTAAACAAGTATGCAATGTATTAGATCGAAAACCAGAGGTTCTGTTCAAAAACGTAACTGTAAACAATAGTATATGTCTGTATGTATGTAACTGATCCCAGGTCTTGGCCTTGTCTTTTAATTACATAATTGCATCCCTTGAAAAATGGATGCCTATCCATAGCAGCTGTTGCTGCGTTTGGTAAATCAAAACACGGATATATTCCTCATTGTCTTATGCATAAATCAAAAATCAAAATAGGAAACAACTTAAAAGCGAATGGATAAAAACTGAATGCTGTTGCTGCCTTTTGTGCCGACATGCTAGGGTTGACTGAGCGTTGACTGTGGTGATTGGAGGAATGTTTCTAAGGCGGAGTAGGTGTTTGTCCATGTTTGGACATTCCTCTTTTCATCCATGCCTTCCGCTCCTACCTAGCTGCCATGCCACATGTCACATGATAAACCATTTACAGGTTTTTAAGACTTCCTGTAGTGATTTAGGCCTAAAATCCTAGTTTGTCAACACAAAACCTCTAAATCAATTAATATGCATGTCAACAATTATAAACTATTAAATTAATTAAATTCTAAGGCATTTGAGGAATGGATGATGAGAAAAAGGTAGGAAATGGTCATGTTTTGGAATGGGAAAAAGGGCTTAGAATGGTACCAACATCTCTCCCCGACTTAATGACTTGGCATGTCCTCATGCCAACCCTGATATGCTGCCTTTGAACTCAGTTCCTGTCTGTACCTCTGCCGCCTTGAGTAGTGTGTCAACGTTCTTCTTCTTTACCTGGACATCTTCTTGGTCGTGGAGCTCCTGTTTCAGCTTTCGGTACTTTTCTTTTAGGGTTTTCTTCTGGCTGTACCACTTGGTGGCCCACTTGCAGATGTCGGTCTGCTCTGTTTCCAGCTCACTAACCCGCTCTTTCAACTTGTCATGTTTCATTTGAATTTCCTTTGGCTGGGTACGGAGCATTTGATTTTCCTTTTTAATGACCCTTTCTAACATGTTGGCTTCCATGAGCTCCTCTTTGAGTTTTTCAATTTGCCGCTCTAATTTCCTTTGTTTCTTACCAGGAGGAGGTGGAGACCCTTTCTCAGGCTTATTATGGTTCTCGACTTCTGCATCAAATCTCGGGGGTGAGTGGCTCTCGACATGCACATCGGCTTCTGGTGCTGGTGGTGAATAACCACTGCTTTGAATGTCCATTTGTTCAGGCACATTAGACTCTTCTTGCAGCTGAACTTTTGCTGCCCTCCTCGACCTTCTTGAGTAGGTGGTGAACACCTTGTCTTTTTCTGCTCTTTTCGCTTCTTCTTTCCTCATCTGTCGGGTTCTTACAGTGCTCACAGGTATCTTATTGGCTCGGGAGGAGGCCGGAATATCCTCATCAACATCTCTTACAAACCCTGGGTCCTCTGGCGATTTTTTTCTTTCTTCCTCGTCTCTAATCTGATTGGCCGTGAGGAATTCTTTCCATGTCTTTCCTCGTCTCTGCATTTCGTCTTCGATGAGGATTCTAATTAACCCGAAGTGGTATAAACTCTTATCCTCATTCCCTCTTTGTTTCTGAACAGCTTTAGACATTTTAGTTAAACTTTGTAGCAAAATGTATGGCAAGCTAATAGTGCATTGTTTCTTGATATGCAGCAGCAGTTTTATATGGTACAAGTAAACGATACTATAGCGGCCTTCACAGGTCACGAACTTCTGAAGGATATAAACCATCTCGTCCCAAGGGTGAACGAGCCAACTGCGTGGGACTCCCTTCTTCCAATTCACTGCTGAAACCCGTGACCTGGACATAAATTGGGTCCATGATTTTTCCTTAAACTGCTTAGTTTTAAAGTATTTTTCACCCTCTGGACTAACCCCTGTTGCTTGAGCAATGGTGTCCTCTGAGACTCTAAATGAGAAGGTGCCTATCAAGGCCTTCTCCCCATTGAAGGTGAATGCAAACTGTTTGGTAACTTCCTCGTTGCTTCCTCTGAATTTTTCTAGGAATGGTAACCACTGTATGTCCCTGAGGATTGAGATACAGTCCTCGTGGTATTGAGAACTGTCAAATGTCTTTGGTTCGACCCGACTACTAATTTTGGCAGAGGGTCGGGCTTCCTATCTTATGAATTTTAACAATGAGGTTGAATTGTTACCTGAGAAAATCGCTCACCTACTGCTCATTGTGCTGTTGGGTTGATTTGATATGGAGCTCGACGGGGTTCGAACTCTGTCCTCGGTCCTTATGCTTGTGGAAGCTTATGCACCAGCGCCTGTGGTTGAAGTTTGACACCACCGTATACAATCCTGATACCACTGTGTATAATCCCGGAAGTACATAAACGACCACTGTTTTTAAATGAGCTTAATGTATTAAATTTGAAACAGAGGAATGATGACCAAACGCACTTGTATGAACGTTGTGATAGGAGCGCCGAGAGGTGTGTGTACGTCGGGTGGTGAATCATCACTCGGCCATGCACTTGAATGAATAGGCCGGCTGTCCTTTGCGTCGGAGAATGAATGACCCTTTTGATTAATATATTCTTTATTTGATTTTTCAAAAAGGGTATTTTGTCAATAGAATTCCCCAAAAATAATAACTTTGATTTTTCAAAAGGGATATTCCATTAAATTTTTTTCAAATATAGCCATATGTTATGTTGGTATTCTTCTAAGGGATAAATTTAGAAATGAATATGGCGGTATTTGAAATGAATATGTAATGTTTAGGAGGGTATTTAAGTGAGGAGTGTATGCATTTGAGAGTAGGGAGTAGACTGAGGCAAAAGAGAATGTTAGGGAAATAAGAGAATGGGAATATGCCTTGGAATTAATTACTAACAGTCATAGCTATTAACATAACATAAAAATAATCTAGGACGTTATGTGTTAAAAACAAGGAATACATTACACTATTGGACTGCTGTGGCATTGACATTTGAGTAGAGCTAGCTGTGACTGTTGTTTGATTGCTTTGCTATGTAACAGGTCCCTTAAGGCATACACAGGTCCCTCTGCAGTTCTGAAGATGATCATGCACTTCTTTGTATGCATGCAGATGCTGCTAAGCTGAGTTGCTTGATTGATGAAGTCCTGATCCTAACAGGTCCCTTTGATATGTCTAAACAGGTCCCTTACTGTTGATATTCTGTTGGTGCTGAAAGCATAGTTTCTGTGAACAAAACAGGTCCCTCTTCATGATATTTACAACCAGGTCCCTCTGATAACAGGCAATAACATGACAACTTATTCATTGAAGCCTGGAATGGTGGGGAAAGTTAAAATTACAGTGGAGAGATAAAAAAATGAATACTAATATGCTGATATGCTCCCCTACTGATATGCTGATATGCTCCCCTCCCCCACAAAAGATTGTGACTTGTCCTCAAGTCAACATTCAGCTGAAAACATGAAACAATGCGAAAGAAAAAGAATTCGTACTTGCCAACGAATTGGTTTTCAAGTAGGAATTCAAGGTTAGAGTGTGCCAGAATCTGGTTTTCACATCTAACCCATTTATTTGTTTGTTTTTTATTTTTATTTTTTATTTATTTTTTATATTTTTTTGAAAAACAAATTCAAGGAAATACTAAGGTAGAGAGACTGCAGCTGAGGGCTGCAGTAACTCAACCTCTCGTTGCTGAGAAACTGTGTGTAGAAAATCTTCTTTACTGATGGGCTTGGTGTAAAGTTTCAATCGATGCCCATTTACAGTGAAGGAATGACCTTCCCCATCAATAGTGGTAAGAGTTACAGATCCATTGTCATAAGCCTGGACAATTTCATAAGGGCCCATCCAGTGGGTGGTGAACTTGGCCTTGTGGTCTCTAAATTTAGAGTCGAAAAGGAGGGCCCAGTCACCTTCCTTAAAGTGTTTCTTCTTTATATGAGCATCATGCCACTGCTTTCTGTGCTTTTGCATGAGGATTGTGGTCTCCTCCGCCTGCTGCCGCATCTCATCTAACTGGTTAAGTTGCTGGATCCTTTCTTTTTGTGCCGCATCCAAATCAATCTGTAAATCAGCAGCTAGTTTAAAAGTGTGAATCTGAAACTCAATAGGAAGCATGACATCCTTACCGTACACCAATTGGTATGGTGTGAAGCTCGTAGTATCTTTCCAAGTAATCCTGTACGCCCAGAGAGCATCCTTAAGTTTTTCTTCCCAATTTTTCCTGTTCATGGCAACAGTTTTAGTAATGATCCCCTCCAAAGTTTTATTTGTAGATTCCACTTGCCCATTGGCCTGTGGATGATAGGGTGTGCTTTTCCTATGTTTGATCTTATACTTGTCTGTAATATCCTTGACTAACTTGGAGGTAAATTGGGTGCCTTGATCAATTACTATCTCTCTGGGTACTCCGTATCTAACAAAAATTTCCTCAAACAAGAAATTGACAACTGTATGTTCAGTGGCTCTTACCAGTGCTTTTGCCTCAGCCCATTTTGTAACATAATCTGTACATACTAATATGTACTTCTTACCATTTGAAGATGGGTTGATAGGTCCGATGAAGTCCAGGGCCCATTTGTCAAATGGTTCCAGGTGAACTTGGGGCTGAAGGGGCATCTCATCGCTGGCGGTTGGCCTGCCATCCTTTGGAAAATGTCGCAACTCCTTACATACTTTTTGGCATCCTTGAAAATGGATGGCCAGTAGTATCCAAGAGTTAAAACTTTGAATGCTGTCCGCTTCGCTGCAAAATGCCCACCACACGGCTCATCATGGCAAGATTTTAAAATATCAAGTACCTCGTCATTTCTTACACATCTACGGATGATCATGTCATAGCCAGTGTAAAAGAGATCGCCATTGAGCCATGAATATCTAGCACTTTGTTTAACTAGTCTTTTCTTTTCTTTTGAGGTAAAGTGTGGAGGGGTCCTTCCTGTAGACAAGTAATCAGCCAAATCAGCATACCAAGGATTAATTATAGAAATGGAAAATAAATGTTCATCAGGAAAAGAGTCTTCGACAGGAACAACTTCACCTTGGTTCTGCAATCGAGAGAGGAAATCTGCCACCTGGTTTTCTTTGCCAGGTCTATCCAACACGGTGATATTGAATTCTTGTAACAATAGCAACCATCTAGTAACTCTGCCACTGGTTATTGGTTTTTTCATTAAATGTTTTATGGCAGAATGGTCGATATGCACAAAGACTTCATAACCAGTAATGTAATGGCGAAATTTGTTCACAGCATATATAATGGCAAGTGTTTCTTTCTCTGTGACCGTGTAGTTTAACTCCGCAGGGGTCAGATTTTTGCTAATGAAGTAAATAGCATAAGTGCAAGATTCTTCCTTCTGGCCTAACGATGCACCTACAGCAGTGTCAGATGCATCTGTAAAAATATGGAATGGCAAAGTCCAATTAGGCCCTCTCAGGATTGGTGCTGTTGATAATTTGTGTTTGAGTAAGTCAAATGCAAGTTGGCAATTTTCATTCCAACTGAAATTTACATCTTTGGACAGCAGTTTAAACAGAGGTAAGGCTAACTTGCTAAAATGTTTAATGAATCTTCGATAATAACTTGCGTATCCAAGGAAACTTCGTACCTCTCTCTGATTTTGTGGTATGGGTAAATCAACAATGATTTGGATTTTTGCTGGGTCAACTGTAATTCCTTGAGAGGAAATATAATGGCCTAACACTATTCCCTCATTCAACATCATAAAACATTTCTCATTACTGAGGGACAGGTTAGACTCAATACATCTTTTTAAAACTCTCTCAAGTTTTTCCAATGCATGGTCAAAAGAATTGCCGTATACTGAAAAATCGTCCATATACACTTCAACGCAATCATGAATTAAGTCAGTGAAAATAGCTAGTACAGCTCGCTGAAATGTGGCTGGAGCGTTGCACAATCCAAACGGCAGAACATTGTAGGCGTAAGTTCCCCAAGGACAGGTGAAGGTGGTTTTGTCTTGGTCTTCTGGGGCTATCCTTATTTGGTTATATCCGCTGAAACCATCCAGAAAAGAGAAGGATGATTTACCAGCGAGGGTGTCTAAGACTTGGTCGATAAATGGCAAGGGAAAATAGTCTTTAAGCGTGGCTTTGTTTAGTTATCGGTAATCGACACAAATACGCCATTTACCATTTTTCTTGGGCACCACAACCAATGGGGATACCCACTGACTGTCAGAGATAGGATATATAAAATTGACTCTCAATAGTTTTTGTAACTCTTCTCTGACAATATCTTGAAGTACGGGGTTCATCCTTCTTTGCGGCTGCCTCACTGGTTTAATAGTATTGTCTGTGTAAATATGATGAGTGCATGTGTCAGGATGAATGCCATGCATGTCGGTATAATCCCAAGCAAAGGCTGTTTGATATTTTCTCAAGAGTTGGATTAATCTGTCTTGTTGAGATGAGTCCAAATTATTGCCTATGTTCAAAGTTTTCCCTGGACTGATTTCTATAACCTTACTCTGAGTATTGGTGATGGATTGAACTGGAAAAATATCAAGAAAATTGGTTTGCAAAGAGTGGATGGTGCATGTCTCCTGAAAATTTTGAGCTAAAAGTATGTCTGCAGCGTGATATTGGGCATGTCTCAAATCTTCAGAGATATCCGGTTGAGCAAGAAATAATTCTACCAAATAATTATTGTCATGTTCTTGGAAATTATAGATTTGGTCAATGCTGAAAAGGGGCTGTACTTCATCTTTGTCATTAAATTTGTCATCGAGCCACAAATTATGTGTAACTGCTGGTGATTGTGCTGATGGGTAGAGGGTAAGTTGTTTTCGCTCTGTCCCTCTAGAGATAATCATGTTGCCAGATCGACAACCTATAAATGCATCAGCAGAGTCTAACCATGGCCTACCAAGAATGATAGGGTGTCCTCCTAAATTAGATTTGGGTTGAAGGACTAAAAAGTCCCCCGGATACTCCCAAGAGTCCAGCGAGACAATTATGTCCTCTAAAATCCCTTCAGGAATCACTTTGGATCTATCAGCTAATTCAAGAATGATTGTTGTATGTTGCAGATTGGTAAGCTGAAGTGTTCTCATGGTTTCTAAGGTCATTACATTAATTGCAGCTCCAAGATCGATCAGAGTGTTTGGAATTTGTATGTTGTTAATGATGGTGGTTACTTTAGGAATGCCAGGATCAACATACTTTTCTATGGAAACAATATTGGTCATAAGTCCTGCTAAATGTCCTATGACATGAATGGTTTGAGGATCGATCTTTCTTCTAGCAGGCTTTTTGAGACACATGTCTTTGATGGCTTTAGTGTAGATAGGGATGTCTTTTATAGCTTGCAGTAATGGGATCTTTATGTAGACATTTTAAAGCTCATCTAAGACATCAAATTGTGGTATGGACAATGGAGGTTTGATGTGGACCAATCGGTCTGGAAAAGGTGGTTTCAATTGTTGCATTTGCTTATCACTGATGTCATTGTTTGATTGTTTCTCATTTATTATTTCTTTTTCATTTTCTACATTTTCTTCTCGTCTTTCTATTACTGGAGACTCTCTCTGTAGTACTTTGCCAGACCTCAAGTTTATGTTCTGTAAAGGTAATATGGAATATGAAGTTCCTTCTTCTATATTGTAGGCTGGCCTCTCTGCTCTATTATTCGGATTTGGGACAGTTTGAGCAGGAATTTGCGTGGGTCTGGAAGGCTGTGGGTTAGCTGGAAATTGGAGTTGTGGTGGATTTATTGGTTGGAGGAGCAGGCAGTGCCTGTTGAGTAGGCTGAGGTGGATAACCAACTTGCTGAGGGTACTGCTGATATGGTTGAGGATGTGAGTACTGTTGGTATGGTTGTTGGTATGATGAATATGACTGAGGATACGTAGGATAAGGTTGAGAATACTGTTGAGATGGTCTCCATTGTTGCTGTGGGTTGTTTTGGGGCTGCCATGGCATTGGTACATTCCATGAATTCTGCACATACATTTGATCATTCATAGGAAATTGCGAGTTTTGATTTTGGAACATACCTTGAGGGTTTGGCCTTGGCTGCCATGGTCTTTTCGCGCCCATGTAATACATGTGTTCCATCTCTGCATTAGCTGCCATGTTATAGTTCTGCAAAACCTTAACCTTAGGACAATTAAATATGTCATGATGTTCAGTACAGAAAGCACAAACTTGGATGCTATCTAGTGGACAGTCTTTTAATGCATGTTTCTTCCGGCACTTGGGGCAGAAAATGGACATTACCTGGTCCTCAGTTTCTTGTTTCTTTTTGGCTTTTAAAGTGTCAATTTGATTCCCTATTGTGCTTAATAAATCTGTCTTGAATTCTTCTAACAGGTTGCCTATCTCAGCCCTTGTGACACTTGTTGAATTGGACTTAATGGCCTTGGATGACAAGGTTCTTTTTCCCATCTTAGCTTTACTCCTTGAATACTTTTCGCATAGATCAGCGATTTCTTCAAAGGGTAAAACAGAGATGTCACCTTTACCCATTAAATTGAGGTCATCCATGTATTCATCTCTGATACCTTTCAAGAATATTGAGCGGGTCAGTTCAAGAGGCATAGTTCGGTGTTTAGATTTTTGCAAGTTATAGATAAACCATTCCAAGTATTCCTCTAAGGTTTTATCCTCTTGTTGGGTCATTCTAAAGATGTCATCCTTAGAATCTTTAGATCTGCAATAAGGTTGATATTTTCTTAGAAATAATTTTCTCATACCATCCCAATCTGTGATAGTATGTTCACCAAGCCCCATGAACCATCTCAAGGCTGATGCTTTTAGTGTGGCTGGAAAAAGTCTGAGCCTATGGGCATCATCAGTATAACCATATGTCCGACATACAATGTCAAATTCGAATAAGAATGAGTCCGGGTCTTCCGAAGCCATACCATAGAAATTAGGTAGCACTGATGGTGGTATATTTTTCATTTTGATCTCATCATCTTCCTGGGGTTCTTGTATGGGAAAAAGAAAAGTGAACTCTTCCTCATCTCTGCGTCTTTGATTTAGTGCTGACCCATCTCCTTCCTCAGCCATCTTAATGGATTTATCAGAGTCACTTCCTTCAAAGAAGGGATTAAGATAGGAGTGTTCAGTCTCTGGAGAGTGTTCAATCTCTGGAGAGTGTTCAATCTCTGGAGTGTATTGAATCACTGCACTACTTTCTCCTGGTGTGGCAGACCTAGGAAAGTCCCTCTTCTGAGATTTATGTATATATAAGGTTTGCCTTTCAACGAGCGTAAGTCTCTGTCCTGATTTTTGTTTATCCTCTAAGGCTTGAATGAAATTTTCCTCAGCTGGTGTTGAATTCTTTACAGAATCTGCTCCTGACGATGATGGGTTAGTTTGTGAAGGGTGGGGGGTTCTTCTGAATCTACCCTGATTATCTCTAAACCTAGGCATAAATGAGCATGATTTTAACTGAATTTTTGTTGATTTTTTTCTATTAAACTTTCAATCCTTTAAGTACGCCTCCCTGGCAACGGCGCCAAAATGTAGTGTCCTATCTAGGGGGCTAGATCAGTCTAAATTAATTGTCAACCAGGGTGCGTTTACTTAGAGGCGTGTGCCTAAAATATATAAGCATAAAGGATCTACTCTAAATCTATGACTCCTAAGTACAGTGCTGGGATTAAGTCTATTGTTAAACTAACTAAGCATTAAATCATATGCTATTAACAACTAAAATGCAATTCCTATCATGCTGTATATGACTATATCTTGAAAGGCTCGGTCCCCTTACAGAGACATCAACATGCAACCCTTGCTCAATATCATTCAGCAATCATGAATATTTAAAGAAGGCATGTAAAGGGAAAATTCATAACCATTATCCATATTAGTGTTTTATACACAACTCCGAGATCAAATCCTTTATGGGATGCAATTCATAATCCAGGAGAGGGTTATTCAACACATGTACAGACATCTAATTAACGCATTCATCACTGCAATCAAATCTCTGAATATATATATGATTCGCATTCAAGTTTCATTCAATTGAATTGACTGTAAACGAAATCAAAACTACAATGTGAATATAATGCAAATATAAACGAAATATAAACATAAACGAAATGTATGTCGGTATACCACATACGCAGGGCCCGTCCGCGTCTCTGGCACACCGATGATTACACCACGATCACAATATTAAAACGAAGTATGCAATATTAGATTGAAAACCAAAGGTTCTGTTTAGAAGTGACAATATCAAAAACGTAACTGTAATATCAAACGATAGTATGTGTATGTAAACGAACATAGGTCTCGGCCTGGTCTTTTAATTACATGCGTTACATCCCTTGAAAAATGGATGTTTATCCATAGCAGCTGTTGCTGCTTTTGGTAAAAAAAACACAGATATATTCCTAATTGTCTTATGCATAAAATCAAAAATCAAAATAGGAAACAACCTAAAAGCGAATGGATAAAAAACTGAATGCTGTTGCTGCCTTTTGTGCCGACATGCTAGGGTTGACTGAGCGTTGACCGTGCTGATTGGAGGAATGTTTCTAATGCGGAGTAGGTGTTTGTCCATGTTTGGACATTCCTCTTTTCGTCCATGCCTTCCGCTCCTATCTAGCTGCCATGCCACATGTCACATAATAAACCATTTACAGGTTGTTAAGACTTCCTGTAGTGATTTAGGCCTAAAATCCTAATTTGTCAACACAAAACCTCTAAATCAATTAATATGCATGTCAGCAACTATAAACTATTAAATTAATTAAATTCGAAGGCATTTGAGGAATGGATGATGAGAAAAAGGTAGGAAATGGTCATGTTTTGGGAGGGAAAAAGGGTCTTAGAATGGTACCAACAGGATGGCTGCGACCATACCTCTTATCATTATGGTCTTTCCAGCTGGGTGGCTGCGTCCACGCCACAGATCTTGTTTTCATATGTCTTTTGGATGGCTGCGCCCATGCCTAGACTGCATGTAATTGAAATATCAGTTGTATCTGCCTGCAAGTTCTCTCCGGTGGTGTTCCAGTCCAGCAGTCTTGTAAAGCATTTCACCCCTCCCACTCTCTCGGGCTTCATGCTTTAGGGGGCATCTATTACACAGTAAAATGTCACTGCCATCATGCCAGTCTCCCTACTGTGTTGTGAAACCACATTCACCTATGCTCATGCTCCTCAAAATGGCTAAAAAACCCTCTTTGCCTAAGTTAAATGAATCATCGCGTCTGTTTATCAAATAACCGCGCTGACAGGCGGAGGTTAGTGTTACTGCTGCGCTGCCAGCGCGGAAGCACACGTGTTATCCGCGTTGGTCCTATTTTACGGATAGCGCACCCTCCGTTTGCCCTGTTGAGCGCTGACCAGACCTCCTCTATAGCTGATCTGTGATGTCAGAGCTCAGTGTCTCACCCACACTGATCCTGTTTGGGCGAAGTTGTTCTAACAACCAGCCTTCCAGATCCCTCCAGACTTGGTTGTTAGCATTGTTGAGGTCGCCATCCTTTCTCTGGCACGTCTGTTCAACTGACCATCCACTTATCTTGGGGGAAAGTTCATCCTTTACCTATTCAAGGAGACTCCTTCTCCTTTATAAACCTCCTCCATTGCCCATGAGCAGCTAGTTTGGAACATATAGACTTTGATAGAAGAATTCTTAGTGCATTAGTGCTGCTCTTTGTAGGCATTTGGTGTGTTGTGTGAGAATTGCTTTAGAGCTTGAGGAAGGTTATGAGTTTGTTGCCTTGTATGTGAGAGAGAGACCTCTTTGACTTGGGAGATCTACTTCAAAGGTGAATGCTTAGGAGACATGCTGGCTGGAACCTCTAGAGAAGGACTCAGCGTCAGGACTTTGGTTGTACCTTACTCTATTTTCTGATTAATAAAGATAGATGACTACTGTTATGGTTCCATTCCCATTTGTCTTATGAATGATCAATGCGAATTATATCTTTCTTGACTGATATATAGTTGTTGTTAGTAGATTTTACGCTGGTGTTTGTTCTCTCTTTGCTTGTGCAGGTGTCCGTCCGTGAGGATAGTGGGGGACTGTGATCGGCTGAAGCGAAGGAGCGAGAGGACCATCTCTTCATCAAACATAGCGTTGGAATCCAAGTAGGTGTCCCTTACCCACTTGTTAATTACAACTAGGAACCTGCAGAGTAGCATTGTTTGATTGTTGCTAGACCCCTTTTGGGCTAGTAGGGATTGCCTCTATCTGTAGAGGGGATTTACCTCTCCAACAATCATTTACAAACCTCTTCATTTTTCCAACATTCACAAGAGACAAATTCAACTTCTTGCTATGTGCTCTAACAATGTAATCAATCACATCTTTAAACAAGTGATACTTGTTCTCATGGTGATGAAAGATGGCTTTCCTATCATATAAGTATGGGATTCCCAAAACAATCCCACAAATATCAAGTGGTACCACATCAAGTTCTATCTCATCAATAAAATTTGCAGTGATGGAAAATCTAAGTATGCATTTTCTTGTCACTTGGAACTTGGCATTTTCACATAACCAACCCAAAGGATACAGTTTAGGATGAGTAACGGTTTCCCAATTTAGTTTCTTGACAATGCCTTCAAAAATGATGTTTTCTTATGATCCAGTATCAAACAAAGTGTCTACTTTATTATGTTTTGTGATGACTCTAATATGGAACAAATCTATTTTTTCTCTTTCATTTTTAGTTTCAATGGGCTTTCTAGAAGAACTAGTACTTGCAATTGAATCCTCACCTTTCAATCCCATGGCTATGATTTTTTTTCATCTCTAGAATCAGATCCTAGATCTTGTTGTGTAGTTGCAACAATCTTTACTTTCTCCTTATTATTAAACATTTTGGGTCTCATCTCAGGATGAAGTTTCCAATAGTGGTCTTCATCATGGCCTTCTTTAGAACAATTTTTACCTGTGAGTTTTTCTCCTTATTTCTTGACTGAAACATTCTTTTTATCTTTTCCTTTGAACTTCCCTTTTCCTTTTTCTCCAGACTTAAATGAATTCTGACTAGTTTCTTCATAAACATTCTTCCCTCTTGTTTCTAAATGAGTTTCTTGTACACAAACTTCATCTAGTTTTGTAGGGTTAAACATGAGAATTGTGTGTCTTAAATAACTATGCAATCCTTGAACGTATTTCAATAGAGTAACTTGGGAGGAAAAATCTATACCCAAAATCAAAGCCTTTTTCCTAAATTCTTGAGTATATCTTTGCATATTTTCGCCCTTAGCTTGTCTAAAGTTTTTCCAATCCATTATAGATTTTTGCATGTATGTTAATGGATGAAATTGTATTCTTATTGCAACAACAAAATTATTCCAAGAGGATAAAACCTTACCATGTTTCTTCATGTCCTCTTGAGTTTTGGCTTGCCACCAAATAAGTGTTTCACCTAACAACCTAAGAGAAGCAAGATGAATTTTTGTCTCATCATCCTTTATTCTTTGTATCCTGCAATACGCTTCAATCTAACAAATCCAAATATCTAATTTCTCAGCATTTACCTCTCCATCATACATAGGAAATTCAAACTTAATGTCAAACTTTAACAAAGGAGTTTTACCATGTCCCTTTGGAGAATTTGGAGGTGTTTGTGAAAGGGTAGAAGACGTAGAACATGAGGTTGAATATGAGGATGATTATGGAGGTAAAGGTGGTGATTTGTCACCATTCCCTCCATTCCCTTTTGGAGGCATGTCTCCTTTTCTTCCATCTCCTTTTGGAGGTTTTGAGCTCTCTCCATACAACCTTGAATTCCTCCTTTCATAAAGAACTTTTACCATTTCATACATCTCAAAGAAATATTTTCAGAAATTCCTTTCATCAACAGACATCCCTTCAGGATAGTGTTCATGTGCCATGACTATTGAAGCTTGAGGTGTGAGTGTTCTCCTTGAAACAATTTGAGATATTGGCTTCACAATTTCTCCTTCTCTTCTTTTAAGCTTCAACCTTGTAAGCATCAGAAAACACTTGCAAACAAAATCAAACCTTCACAATAACCTTGAGCTCTGATACCAAAATGATATGTAATTCAAACTTGAAGGTGATGGAAAAATTTGCAAGTAAAATTCTTATGTGTTGTAGGAAATAGATCACTTTGAAAAACACATAAAATTATTATTTTTAAACTTATTTAATAGCAATAATAGAGATAATATACCGTATCAAAAACACATAACAACAAAAATGATAAAGGAGTTCACCCTTCTACTGGACTACATCTCTTGGTCCAACTTCTAATGATGGGTTTCTCACATTAAGTGCTCAAATTTGTATTTACATGGATTGGAAGTTCTTAGAATGTAAATATTATGTCTCCAATGGCTTCAAAATAGTCAAAAACTCCTAGCTGGGATTTTTTTGGGCTGAATTTGGCCAAAAACTGAAGAATTTATGCTCTCCCCAAGTTTCCTCTGCCAACTGCTCTACAAAATGGACTAGACTGCTATCCATCCTACAAATCCTCCTTTTCCAGGCACATCGAGCAATAATTTAACCCGTATCTAGTAAGATTCATGTCATATTCGATGTAAAATGTCACTTGGTATAATTTCCCAATGATCCCTGTGAGTGGAAAATTTGGGTCATAAGGCCATGTGCCTAGGGGATGGGGCTAACTGCCAGCCCCCATTGTTATAAGCCCCTGTAAAGTTTGGGTCATGGTCATTTCGAACCATCAGATCTGATAAAACTAGGGCTTATCCCCATTTTCTGCACCTGTAAACTGAGCCCTCCTTTTTACCGCACACTGGGTCATATGGTGGCCTTGGAACTATGGGCGGGTCCCTATTCCTCCACTCACAACTGCCAGCTCTCTGCCCAATTGCGTTGTGGTTAGATGGGTTTTGATATCACTAGGGATGGTCCCCAACTCCATTTCCATTCCACTCCGCTTTGGGATTTCGATATGTGGGCATATATGAAACTGTGGGACCTCGACTTGGGGCCTATTTCCAAGCTCCCAAACCTCTACACCCTGCCAAACTCCACCTTCGATTATATATTATAGTTCATGACCTAGGTTTAAGGCTAAGCCCAAGGCCCTAGTCCTCCGCTTGTGGTCTCATGGGCGTGGGGTGACCCTCGTCCCCTAATACAATTGCACATACATGTTAAATAAATGTTGGCCACCAATAATGTTAAGAACCACCCCGATAGTGAAGTGGTAAGGCTCTATGTTTCCAGTCCATAGGTCATGTGGTCTATTCTTCGGGAGGCCCTTTCAACCACACAAAATTTTGATGCATTGTTGGGAGGCCACATGGCAGCCCTCCATTGGCCCACGTGGCCTCCATTCATTGGACCACGTAACACCCATTCAACCACCAATCAAAACATAATAGAATTCGACCAATATGGAGAGGACACTTGGAAGCCAATCATTGGCCCAAGAAACCTAGTCAACATGTCAAGTCACCCTATCTAGTTAGCATACGAATTTCCCAGTCAGTAGTCATGTATCCAACCTGCAAATTTTTTTACCTGTTTGGGAAAATGATTAGAATGTAATATCGGGAGCATATATTATTGGTTTTGAGTGATTCAAGTTGCATTGGATTCATGCCGTCATGATCTACGCACTGGTATAGGTTTCAAGAACTTTTGAACACTTTGAATTTTGAGAACTTTACTAATTCCCTGGATCAACTTTTGTTAGGACTATTATTATTTCTTTGAAATTGTACCAGGTAGATGCAGAGATTATTCTTCTCAATAATTGAAAAGGAAGTAGTGTACATATAGCTACTTCAAATTTTTTTATTGAATAAGACATTATACAATCACAAATAGGCACATTGGGCTTGGTATTTTTGGGTTAATGGATGAAGGATGATCCTATATGATTTTTTTTATGGAAGAAGAAGGACTCATGTATCAGAGGGATCATCTTTGGTACAAATAATTACTTTTGTAATGAAGGGATAAATTAGAGAGCCTTGTTTTAACTTCAGAGGGAGATAAACTCTAAGTTCGAGATGATGAACTATCATTGATATTTTCAGATTAGATAGTTGATATGTTGAAGACAAAAATGGCAGAGGGAGTAGCCTAAATTACCACAACATGATATGTTTCGGTGTGAGAAGGTGCACCCAGTTAGGGTTGCAATATTTTTTTTTTGATAATGGATCCAATGAAAGGAAGTTGATCTATTTTATGAGCCAGGCCATGTTGCTCACATGGGCTAGAGTAATGGCATGGTACAATTGGTTACAAAAAATTTAGTTATGATTTGAGATTTGCCTCAAATAGTAAAGTATAACTGCAGATTTAGATTGGGTAAAGAGTGTTGAAGACATAAAGATTTCGTCAAGATATTTCTTCAATTTGGGCTATGTTATAACTTCTTGGATGAGCATGAAGCAATCATTTGTCACACTCAGTATTGAGGAAGATGAGTGTAGTGCAGCTGGATTGGAAAATCAAGAAGCAGTTTGGCCTAAGAGATTACTTGTAGCACTGCCTTGATCAGGTGTAGGTGACGAACACGATGACAGTTCAAATCACAAGAAGTAGTGTGGCTTTAGTATTATTGTACATCCAGGTAGATTGATGACTAATCCTATGTTACAATGTGAAGTTTGTATACTTCATGGACAAGCTTGGACTTGTTGAGAATGTTTGTCTCAATGAAAGGGATTGATGATAAAATAGCATCATGGAATGACATTCTTTCTATGTCACGTATGTTAACCATAATTAGGGAGAATGGTCCAATAGAGCATAGTTGTTCTTGTTGTGTCATTTTCATTTACTAGAATTAGGGAGAATGGTCCATAAGAGGACAATCATTCTTCCCGTGTCAAGTATGTTGACTAGAATTAGGAAGAATGGTCCTACAAGCCCATAATTACGTAGATAGATCATGGCCTTTCAACATCAAGCTCATTTAGCATCGGACATAGAATTACTCAGATAGAGTGTGGCCTTTAGGGATTCACCATGTGTCAGAGATATTGACCAAAATGATTGTGATCCAAGACTAGTCTATATACCATGTGTTAGATATATCATAATTATGGTGACTAGTTGATGCTAAATGATATACCATGTGTCTAAAGTACTAACCAAAATTATGGTGAGGATATACCATAGGTCTAAGTTACTAACCTGAATTATGGTAATTTGTTGATGTTGTTGAATTATCATGTGTCAAAGATGTTTTACCAGATTATGGTAATTGGTTGATGTTATTGATTTACCATGTCTCACAGTTGTTGACCAAATTATGGTAACTTGTTTTACCATGTGTCACAATTGTTGACTCGATTATGGTAATGATTTGTTATAACCTTTTCTTAGAATAATTTGTCAACATAAGAGCATTTGAATAGTCATTATGAATATCTCCCTAGCTAAGAGGGAGCATTGAATTTTGTAGCTACAATCAGTCTTCATAATTAATGTTTTTGCTCTTGATGTACTTATAATGATAAATGTAAAGCATGTTCTTCAATCCAATGTCAAAATAAAAGTATCAAGGCATGTTCTTCATGTCCTTATTAAAAGAGAAAATTTAAAATTTGAAAAATGAATTATTTGACTCCAAAGAAGCCAGGTTAGCCCCTCCTACAAGTCAAGTCTGCCCCAACCTAAGAGGCACATATTCAACCCAACAAAATACTATATATATGTGGCATTCAAATTTGTTACCAAGGAAGAAATTCAATTTCTTTGAGACAAGTAATTTGGTCTTATTTGAGGCAAGGAAGAAATATATTTGAGGTTAGCAAATAGGACAAATATGAGGCCAGCGAAGAGGTCCATCTGAGGAAACCAAGTAATATATTTGAGGTCGACAAGAAGGATGAATCTTAAGTGAAGACCAATCTCTCTAATTAAATCTCTATTATGAAGTACCAAATATCTTTGTGATAGCTCTTTGTGATGAAGGACCAAATATCTATGTGATAGCACTTTGTTAAAGGGCCGAATATTTCTACCTTAACACTCTATGGATGAACCAAATCTCTAAGTTGAAGATATCTATGAAAGGAAACAAGATCGAAGTATAGTACGAGGACAAAATTCTTCCCTAGATTATCATAGCAATCAGAGGTTATGGGGTATACTTATGGCTTAACTAGGAGGAAGTGGACCAAGTTTTACCAAGCATTCTTAATGACTAAATGATTTAGGGTGTCCCTTGTTGAAACAAAGAAATTTCTATAAGGAAAATGTTGTTGGGATTTTTACCCCATGTGATTTTTCCAAGGGTAAACTCTTATGTTCTTTGTTTACTTGTTTCTTCATGATATTACTGTTATAAATGTGATATTTTTGATGTCTTTTATGTAATTGCTTAATGATGGAATAATGGATAAGAATGTGAAAAAGAGATAAATCATTAGAAGTAATTATGAGTATAGAAGACCCTATGAAAAATCAATGCCCTTCACGAATCACCTTACAGAAATCTAAAGCTACCATAATGCTTTCCCTTCAAGTACCTGTGATTAGTTGAGGGCAACATTACTGAAATGATGTAGACAACTGTTAACTCTAGGGTTATAGTTTTGAGAAACTAATGTTGACTGTGGATAAAGGTGCCCACCTTAAGGTGCATCCAGTTATAACTTGTGAGTGATAGAGTCTATGCTCCAACACTCACGATATCATGCAACTTCAAAGTGAAAGTGCCCTACACTTTACAACCTATGCAACATCTAGAGTGCTAGAAAGTGGAATCAGGAACCTTATTCCACCCGTCCAAAATGATCCAAATAATTTCATATAACTCCATTACCCATATGTAAGGTCCCACCTTACCAACCATTAATAGTATAGAGAAGTAAAGGTGACATTGAATACTATTACTCATTTTTTATTTTTATTTTATTTTTGTTTTACTCATAATATAATTAACTTAGCTATCATGTAATCATGTTCCTTCAACTATTTCAAGGTAAGAATATAACATAAGAAGTCAGGGATAACTTCCCCTTAAGGCCAATTACAAAACAAATTTCCTCTCAAGTTTAAAAGATAATCACATGTTCTCTTTTCATACCTATACATAAGCTCTAAGTAAGAGTGGAAACAAATTCTACCATAATTCCATGTGAAAACATTAAGCTAGACCAACCTATTTGATTTCCTAGATTATGCTAAATAAGTTTCATTTATTGACTCTTGATATCATAACCATAAAAGTATTATACTTCTTTTATAAAAATCACATATAAGTGTATGAGTATTAACCTACCTATAGCAAGGTAACTGAGGGAAGAATATGTCTCTCTTCATTAATAAATCTAATAAATATGACATGTTTACGAAATAGGATCACAAGATATATTGACGCAACAACATTTCCAAATTCATCAATTAAAATTCCCAATCCCAATTATTAAGGCAATGCTGCAATCATGAGAATTATATAATGAACGTTGAAAAAAATAAACTACAATTACTAATTCAGAGGCATGTTATTCTTCAAAAAGTATCATGTAAAACAATGAAACTACATAAATTGGGCACAAGTAGTTGTTTTCTACAATCATTGAAGCACAAGAATGCACCCATGAACACATGCAACTCAGACAAAACTTATTATTCTCACTTGCACAAAATCCTACAGAAAGTCACTATAAAATTGTTTCCAACAACCCCCTTTTTTTATGAAAGATTTAGATAATAAAAGTAACAACAATCCTATTCTCTATTCACACTTCAGAAAATTATTAAATTAATTTTCACGTTCATACCAAAAACTTGCAAGCATAAGAAGCTACATCCATCAAATATTCTATTCATAAATTTCTATTACATAAAAACTACAATAAGTAGGACTTTTACTCTAACAATTTATTTGCACAACAACTACAACCATTCATGTCTTTTGAAAAACACTTTGCAAACATGCAATATACATCCATTGAGGCATTTTGACAAACACTTTGCAAGCATGCAATCTACAACCATTGAGGCATTTTGCCAAACACTTGGCAACAATGAATATGAGATTCTTCTTCAACCTATTCAACTCGGAAAATTCAGACTTCAAATGTTGGCATCTTAAAATAGGGACTAAACATTCTTAGTTTTTCATCAAAAACTCGAAAAAAGACGCATATAATTGAAAACAACAATCTGTAAAATCACCCAAATTTTCGATCTAGGTTCTGCAAAGTACTGTTTTGGAATCAAATGGGGGGTTTAATGGCCTAATGGCACAGATAACCCCTGATGTTGAGTAGAAAAGTAACAAAACGTTCCAGAGATGTGATTTATTAAAACAACAAAAACAAAAACATTCCTACTATCTCATTTATCACTTTGTCAAACACTTTGTGTGCAAACTTCATCTATATTTGTACATGGAGAAAAAAAACTCAAATTTATGATAATATGGTATTGTAGTCAACTCATGGCAACCTGCAATGGACAAAAATTCATTATAAAAAGAACTTAAAACTTTGGCAACACATTATTGTTTTAATCCCCCTGCATGTACATTCTCAACTACAACTGTCATTCTAGTTAGCTCATAAATAAATCTGTAAATATCTCATAACATTCACAAGTAGCAATTTCCAATGAATTTTAAAGTTCTACAACACTTTTACATTAATAATAAACCAAAATTTCAAGAATGCTTATGAACATACCTAGCAGTGTATTTATACAATTCCAAAAAGATGGGAATATTCTCCATCTCCAATGAGATTGCACTCTTGCTCCAATATCCTTACCAACTCATTTTGAACCATCCGATTTTCATCCCAACCATATCCAAGGAGAAATTCTCCCCCTGGAACCCCTGAGCTGTAAGAGCTCACAAACAGTACCAAAATATAGCAGTTGAGAGATATCCATGGTAAGCTAAGGAAGATAAGTTTCACTTCCTCCCAACACCACTCATGGTCAGCTCCACTAGGTAGAACTACATAGTAATTTAGATTAGGAATTTCAAAATCATTTCGAAAGCAATTGGCTACTCTCCAAGTCTCTCACTCTCATAATATTTTCCAAATCTCTCCAACTTTTGGTATCACAATGCACCTCCCTCCCCCTAAGTGAGAATACATGAGACATATATAGGAGGAGCAAAATATTCTTGTCATAAAGGAGGAGTAATATGCATGCATTGTTGTTTCAGGGAAAACTAGTGTCTTGTCGAACGACTAGCCCTCTAGGTTTGGAAACTACCCTAGAAACACCAGCTTAAAGCAATTCAACAATTTCTTCTATGTGCAACAGATAAGAGAAAGGTAAAGGAACCAACCTAGAACTTCCGCTTAATCCTTTGTTTGATCTCTCTCCCCCTTGACCGAGCTTGCAATTCCTCTCCGTACTTAACCCGCTTGTAGAGTACCTGGACAAGTACATCAACAAAGAACCGTTAAAGCATCTTGATCTACTACAACATAAACATTACAGAATCAGATATATAATGACAAATGATAGCATTCAAAAATGATAACATTCACAATTGCACAATCATATGGAAGAAAAATTGAATAACTTTATTAAATAGAAGGGAGAATTACAACCCAATTGTCTGATCCATCATCATCCTCCCAGCTTCAATCCCTCTTCACCTCATGGAATAACAAGATCACACCAACAATACAATGCTCTTTCCTCAATTACAAACTATCAACACTTCCTTGCAATTCACAATATTTCAACCCCTGGATCTCTTAGATGAGGGATCCATTTATAGATGTGTGCAAGGGTGTGAATCATCTCTGGGGTTTGATTAGTGTCATTCCACTTGTTACAATTGGTTCCAATTGGAGATTTCTTGGATCTCTTACTCATCTCTGGGAGAATTCAGAGAGGCAAGTGGCATAGGAGAAGTTTATAGAAGATTCCATGAGCAACCACCTAGCAAACTGTCTTGGACATTTTTCCATCCTTGCCCATCACACCCTATAGAAGGTCTAATTAGTATGCATCACACCTGGGCAGTGGAGCAGTCAGTATGGTTCCGTTTAGGCCATTTCTGGATGGTTTCTTAGGTGGAACTTTTGGGGAATGATGTAATCAAATGACTATTTTCTTTTAGGGTATGAAACAAATGTTTTAGGGGTCGAAGCGCCCTAGTTTATTGTCATATAAGTTTGGGGTTGATGTGCCCAAATATGTCTATAAAAGTTTCCCCCTAAAGCATGAAGTCGTAAATTTTGATGTCGAGTGAAATGCTTTATCATGAGGATCCAAGGTTTTGAACTGGAAGGGTGCATAAGTTACAATACAATACATCATCATAATATAATTTTCATGATCTACCTGAGGGAGGCATTCCCATGCACAACTTTATAAATTCATTTCATGTACATAGATCAGAGAGTCATCTGTAGATGTAGACTGGTTATTCTTCAGATGTAGAGTCATCATCCTTGGTTCAGATGACTATCTGTGCAGCACCTTTGTACATTTGATGTTTTTATATCCTTGAATATATCGTAGCCCGGATGGATGAAACTAGATCCAGGGTCTTCAAACTCATTCAATATTCACCCAATGTAAGAGTCAATCCATGTGAAGAGATGTTCTGAAGTCGAACATGGAAAGACATCGCCTGATTACCAGCCAATAATGTGAGTTGTTAACAGACGCGAGAGGAAACACCGATAATGATAATGACCCTCAAGGTACTACAGTACAATTCACGTGATGTGAATATATGATCTGATATCGAACACGATGCAAAATATTTCAGTTGAAGGCCATTGATGTCAACCTGTTGCCGGAAGTGAGAAACTTGCCATTGATGCATGCAAGCTTCAAAGCACTGAAAGCGGTGTTTCTAAGTCAACTTCTTGGATAATGAGTTGTTGTTGACAAGAAGTGACCCATCATACGAGGGCCTTAATGTATCCCACATCTATGACACGAAACAAAGAAAATGATTTCTAGAGGTGAAAACGGACTGACGACACAAGGTTCGAGAATGGCGGTCATGAAAAAATGAAGGTTGGAGGTATTGCAGTGGATGAGACATTAACTGGATTGTGGTTTCTCAATTGAATGACTTCTCTTGAACATGTCGGTGACACTAAGATGGATTGGTAGCATTAATCGCAAAATATGGATGGTGTGAAAGACCAATGGTGAGATGACTTGTGAACGGAATAACCCAACCCGACTCAATCATGGTGATGGAGTGAAAGTGTCATGTTCAAGAGCGACCTGCTACCATAAACTCTTCAAGTTTCTTCCATTTTTCCCCAGTCATTGTTGACCAATACCTCTTTATTTTTGTCAAGCTTGAGGATGATAACATATGCCTATTCTATAATTCATCCTTCGGGGAAACCTATCGCTATGTTTTAACGAGTCTAGTGACAGTGAAACTTGGCCTCGTCTAGAATGGAAAAGTTTGTCGCTATTGTTCTAACGAGTTTAACGATAAGGATAACTTGGTCCTTTTCATGTTTAGAGAGTTTGAAAAGGGATGAAAAGAAAACTCCAAGAGTTATTTTTTGTAAAATAATCCCTCAAGTCCAAAAAGGGATAAAATAATACAAAAGGGATGACTTTTCCGATCACTTCAACAAGCCGAAAAATACAAGTGCTCGAACTTTTTTGTGAGATAATCCCTCGGGTCTGAAAAAGGATAAAATAATATGAGAGGGATGAAATTTCCAATCACTTTAATGAGCTAAAAAGGTCAAGGGCTTGACAATCTTTTCATATTTAACGAGTCTGAAAAGGGTTTAAAGCAGACTCGATTTTGAGGAACGAGTGGTGTCTAGGGTAGCAACTAGTTCCGGTGAATTTGGAACTTCTCAAAACATGGTGAATTCTATGAAGAGGCTAGCTAATAAGACCATTCATCGCAACTATTCCTCAAAAGGGGTAAAACAACCAAGTGGAAGCATATGATCGGCCAAAGGGATGGTGGTGATGAGAGGTACACAACCAAGGTTCAAAAGGCTGATAAAATGGCAATCACAAAGGTTATTTAGTTAAAGGTGGGTTCATTTTTTGACAAGCTTGAACCATGGGGGAACTATTCTTGGTGGGTCCATTTTTTTGACAAGCTTGAACCATGGGGGAAATATGCTTGGTGGGTTCATTTTTTTGACAAGCTTGAACCTTGGGGGAACTATGCTTGGTGTTAGTTTCATTTTCACTCAAGCTTGAAATGACAAAATTGTGCTTCGAGTGGTGGTCAAAGATGTTCAATTCACTGTTTAGCATATCATATTATTTCTTCAGTCATTCAACCTGCTCAATCACTCCATCAAATTGATTAGAAATACATACATATGGATGAAAAAGAACTAAAACTAACATTTTACTTGAAGTACATGAATAGTAAACATAAAAAGTAGTTTTACCTTTCAATTTCATCATTTCTTTTCAAATTTGGGATTTTGGAGCTCTCGAGTGGTTTCCCCCCTCAAATTTCACCAATTGATTTTGGGAGATCTTGTGGACCATTTTCTGTGCTGTCAGGACCAGGTAGGAGCTATCCTTGAGCTCTTCATTTTCATTCCATCTTTTCTTGATTCTAAGCTAGTTTTTCAACTTTTCTGGGCCCCTTGGGTTTGAAGATTTCGTTCCCCAATAATCGTACCTAGCCTATATCGAAAGGTGCGATGCATATTAAGCTATACATTGGCTAGTCAATATGCATCTCACCTTGCTCAAAGGCAAGGTGCAATGGGCACAGAAAGGAAAATTTACACAGTTTTTTTTCATCAAATTTTTTCCTGTTTTTGCTCAAATTTGGATCCTAACTCATCTTTTGTCTACATTTCAGATATTCGTTGGACCAAGATGGTTGTCACATGGCGTAAATGAGAACATGAAGAGGAGGATATGATTACTTTACATGACCAGGGCACAGTTGATGCATTAAGAAACTTTGGTTTGCTAAAGTTCTTCCACATAACCAGCATGAGGCAACATATCAGTTTGTTGTAGTATTTTCGTGATGCTTGGGATCCGATTGACTAAGTATTCTAGATCAGAGGTAAATCTATTCCTTTGACAGTTGAGGACATTTAATTTTTGACAGGATTGTCGAGGCGTGGTGCCCCTCTTTCACTATCAAGATTCACTCATGGGGGTGAATTCATGAAAGATTACATTTGTTAGTTCTGCAGGGATGGATCTCAGCCTAGTAAAGACGATAAGATTAATATCTGGGATGTCACTGATTGGCCCTTGAGGACCATTTTATTTATCTTTGCTAGATTGGCTAGCAGTGCAGCCTTACATTTGGCAAACAGATCTTACATGCAGTATGCCCTGGAATGCTTGGAACTGAAGGTGTTCAATTGATGTGAGGTGATACTTCCTGTCATAAAAGAACAACTCTCCAAAGTAAAGAATGGAAGAACCAAGAATTTTGGCTATGGATCCATATTGACTACTTTTTCTTTGGAGAGGATTCCACTGATGTAGCCTCAGAACATTTCATTGGGATTGCTAGCACTGAGGAAACCACGGATGCAGAGATGGGTTGATCTTATGGTCAGACATGCCTTTTTCGAGTGGTTCAATCACCAGGAGATGGTATTTGTGGAGTATCCATACATCGGGATGGATTTCTGAGGCGACCCAGATTTTTCATTACTAGCTAGTGAGCAGTGGAGTGCTATAGGTAAAATGATTCGACCACATATTGTTTTTTTAGTTTTATAATGTTTTTGTGTTTTTGATGTCACCGAGACTAATCAAACTTATATCTGTGTGAAGATATTGGACCACTGCGACCAGTGGCACACCCACAGGCAGCAGATGACGTTCCAGTAGGAGAAGCTGTAAGGAGGGTCGTCCTTCAGGATCTGGACATATCGGAGGCCCTGGCAGTGTTGCAGGATTAGATCAAGGGCCTCACTCTCGGCATTCAGGATGTCAGGACTGACGAGTTACCTTTGAGGTTACAACTCCATACTACTGGCGTGCGGAGTTGTTGGACTAGGCTCCTACACATGATAGCATATGCGGTGACATGTTATCACCAACATCACTAGTCTAGGATGTTTTTTTGCATTCATTTTGAGTTTCTTGGTCAGATGACTGATTTTGCCTTGGACACATAACATTTTGTAAAAACTATAAACAACTATTTATTTTTATTTTTGGAGTTTTATTTTGGCTAAGTGATGCAATCATGATGCAAATGTTGATGTGAAATGCTTTCTTTACAAATGCTACAAATGTTTATTTAACACATAGTTTGACAATGAATCAGTCAATGTGTTTAAGTTTATGGAAATGTGTTGATATTGAATGGAATCAAATGTCTTTCCAAAATCCTAAATCTTAGGAACATGTGATAAATACCTTGGTTCCAAACGAAATAAATGCCAGTAAGCTGTAGAATGATGAGTTGTGAATCTAGCCTGATAATGAGTCGGTGTATGCCATGTGAAATAGCATCAGAGAGAAGTTCAATCAACTCGCTATACTCAGTGATATTGTTCATCGATCAACCAATACATATCCCCCTGAAACTCACTAACTCACCGCTTGGAGTGAAAATGGCTCAAGCCATAGAAGATAGGTTCTGCGTACTACGACTAGCTCCGTCGGCATACCCAACAAACGGTTCCAAAAAATCTAACATCTGCAAAAAATGCGAAGTGGATTACCTAACTAAAATGACAAATTTAAAAGAAAACACTCAAAAATGCAATAAAAGCATATGTATAATGAGTTTACTACACTTAATTAAGCATAGTAATGTTTAAGATACAACCCATTTCGGGGTTGTGATAGTGGAATCCCATCATAATTGACCAGCTCATAGGGTCCTTTTGTCAATACTCATTTAACAATGTAGGGGCCCATCCAAAATGGTTCAAATTTACCTACACCTAATTTGTCAGAGTCCTGATCATAAAGTAAGACCAGGTTGCCTTCTGAGAAGACATGGGGCTTGACATTTTTGTCATATTGTCCCTTGACGCATTTCTTATGTGCTTTGTTAGCCAATGTGGCATCACGACGAGTTTCATCCAAATGGATTACTTCCAAGAAACGAGCCTCTTCTTTCAAAGTTTTGGAAAGCAGATCAATTGCAAGCTTGAGGGATGAGATTTCACACTGAATTGGTAAGACTACTTCCAGACCATACACCAACTGAAAATGCGTAAATCCGGTCGCACTTCTCACTGAAGTCCTATATTCCCACAAAGCTGAGTACAGGATTAAATGCCAATTCCGTTTGTGGACTCCAATCATTCTCTGCAGCATGCGCTTAAGGAATTTGTTGATTGCCTCAACTTGTTTGTTAGCCTGCGGATAATATGGAGTAGAAATATCATGGGACAGTCCTAATTTGGCAGTCAATTTGATCATCATGTGATTACAAAAATGCGACCCATGATCTGTGACTATAGCCTGTGGTACACCAAATCTAGAAACTACATGATTGAAAAAGAAAAGAGCAGCCATTTTGCCACTGTTGTTTAATGTAGGCATCACCTCGGCCCATTTTGTAAAATAGTCAACAACGACTATAATATACCCATGCCCCTCGGCCAAGGTGGGGTTACATGTCATGAAATCAATGCCCCATTTAACGAATGGCCCAACATCAATGACTGAATGCAGTGGTGTAGGTGGTAATCTAGTTTTGCGATAAAAAATATGACAAACATGGAAACTTATCACTGCAATTATGTAATCTTTGAATATGGTGGGCCAGAAGTAGCCAACTCGTAAGATATTTTGTGCAGTAGCATAACCAGATAGATGGCCCCCACAAGCACCTGAATGACAATCATTCAAAACTTTTTTGGCCTCCTCATGCGTGAGGCACCTTCGTAGAATTGTATTGACACCATGATGGTAAAGTGTATCAACAACGATCAGATAGTCTTTGGCTTGGTATCAAGTACACCGTTGTTTAGAGTGAGAGGTGTTAGGCCTAAAATTTTGGGTTTGGAGATAGACCAGTATATCCTTGTACCACGAATCGCTTGATGATATAAAAAATAGAGTCTCATCTTCGATTGATGTTTGGGATGCTAAATCGTTGGATGACGAGGGGAGGTCACAAAGTAACTCCGCAAAGATGAGAGACTTCTTTGATTTGGATTTGGTGAATTCCATATCAAACTCCTACAAAATGGCTATCCATTTGGAATATTTGCTCCCCTTGTAATTGACACGACATAATGTAGGTCATAGGGTTGCAATCTGACACAATGGTAGTTTTGCGAAAGAGAACATAGTGTCGAAATCTCTGTACTTCTTGAACGACTACTAAAGCCAACTTTTCAACATAAGAGTACTTGCTTTTTGTATCATTAAGATTGCGACTTAAATAATATATAGGATGTTCAATTCCATTATCTTCTTTTACTAAAACCATGGCGATGGTTGTATCTGCAGTGGCGAGATACAGGTTGAAATCTTTTTGACAGTCAAAAGCATACATTAATGATGCTTTTATCAAGGAATATTTTAAAGCATCAAAGGAAGCTTGCACAACCTGATCCCAGTGGAAGGGTACTCCTTTTCTCAAAAGATGTGTATAACCTTTAGTGAGCTTAGCATAATGTGGAATGAACCTCCTCAGTAAGTTAGCCTTCCCTTGGAGTCTCTGAATATGAAGCAAATTTGAAGTTGGAGGCATGTCAAGGATTACCTGAACCTTAAATGGGTCGAGTCGAATACCATCCTTAGAAACTACAAAACCAAGCAATCAACCAGAACCAACACAAAACACACATTTGTGCGGATTGAGTCATATCTTGTAGTGTTGGCAACGTAGAAATATGGCTCTCAAACACTGCAGATGACCAATCCATTTTCACGAATGAGTAGGTAGATCTTCAAGATATGGTTGAATGATGTGTTTGATGTCATGGAAGGCATAATTCATTGCCCTCTGAAAAGTTTCCCCACGGACATATAAATGCAGTTCTTGACTAGTCCTATGGGCGGATATTGATTTGATTGTATCTGGAAAATCCATCCATGAATGAAAAGACTTTGCATCTGGCACATTCATCAATGCTCTGGTCGATAAAGGGTGTAGGATAGTTGTCCTTTAGACATGCTTGATTTACATCCCTATAATTGACGTAGACTCTAATTGTTCCTTGTTTTTTCATTACAGGAACAATATTCGATACCCAATCAGTGAGAGGAACAGGGTAAATGAAGCCAACACACAAAATTTTTTCAACTTCTTCCTTAATGGCAACGACTTTCTTCAGATGAATAGGTCAAAGCCGTTGTCGCATTGGTTTGACATCTCAATACATCTTGATTTCATGTTCAACAATTCTCGAGTCAATGCCTGGCATTTCTTCATATGACCATGCAAAGACATTTCTAAATTCACAAAATAGAGCACAATAAATTTCTAGTTCTGATGGAGAACAAGATTTGCTAATGTGAATATTCTCTACAATATTAGGTTTGGTCGAAATATTAATGGCAATAGTTTCTTCAATGTTGGACAGATTTCACTCGGAATCTACTATATTTATAGAATTTAATAAAAAATAAAAAAATGAAGGATGATTGAGGTCATTTGAATAATATTCATTGTCATCTCGAAGGTGGGAACAATGGTGGTAATCTTCCCACGGCGTCTCTCCTATCATCATTGATTGGATGATTCCTTCATCTGTAGAATGTATACGAGACCAAGGATCAGAAGAGGTACCATATTCTAAAGATCTATCTACCCAAACACTCGTTGAGTGCTGATTTGGGTTTGCCGCCCAAGCCCAGAAAATTGACTGCTATAGAGATTCGATGGGGCTTGGTGGCAATGCCTCGCAATGATCCTCACTATCAAAATGGTCGGAATTATTATTAAACTTAGATGATGTAGAAGGGATCATTTGACAGGTTTCCACTGTGGCCACTTCCACAAAACCAGATGGAGGCAGGAGGGAAAAAGTACCCATTAAGGATGGGTCTTTTAGGAGACCTACTCCAACATTTTGAAGTGATTGTGAACTTCCATGGATCAATGGAATGCTTCCAGTAGCTTGTGAACTATTGGGAAAAAAGGTTAGTTGGTTAATGATTGTTATTCCACCTTGGAAGGGAAATGCAATCTTTCTAAAATATGTAGACACAACGATGGACATAGCATAAATCCAGGGCCTTCCCAGTAAGATATTGTAATCAAGTTTTCAATCATTGAACTTGACTTCAATCTCTACTATCTTGCCCCCCAGTTCAACTTGCAAGTTACTTAAAATCCCATATGGAGTGTATGTTCTTCCATCGAACACTTTTAATGTTGTTGATGATCGTGACAAGGGTGGTGAACCAAGATTTTTCCAGCAACTCATTGACATAATATAGTAGATTCCCCCTCATTAATGATGGTTCGATGAACATTTTTATTGAGGGCTTTTACTTGTATGAGGAAAGCGAGTTGGGCTGGTAACTGAGGTGTATATCCTTTATGATTAAAGGCCACAGGATTAGAATCCGTAGGATCAATACCACCTATTGTTGATAACAAAGCCTGCTTTTGGGAGGGAAAATTTTGCAATACCTAAAGTGTCGACATAGCGGATGGTGATTGAGCTAGATCCTCTACTATATTATAATTCTGAGTAGCTCAAACACGAGGATTAAATGTCGATTTATGTATGAATTCCTTTGGTGGCTTTATAGTTAATTCAAGATAATGGGTGGAATAACTTCTGGTGAAGTCGTTGTCGAACTACTAGGCTGATTAGCAACTTGGTTATTCGACGATGGTGGATTCCCACAATCTTTATTCCTTGTTGAAATTAAAGCATCATTTTGCTTGTTTGAGATGGATAGCATAAGCACTTGGGATGTGGAAGCATGATCGATAGCACCAGATTAGTTTCTGGGCTTGGAAATAAATCAGTCAACACTGCTGTGGTATTCAAAGCCTTCAAAAGTTTTGAAATCTCAAATCGATGTGGACAATATTTCATATAATGGTCCTCGTTACATATAAAACATGGAAAATGAATAGGTTTCTTTGGCCTAGTAGGGTTCCCAGATGATTCTTCAGGAGTGGAATTCTCCTGTTTTTTCTTATTATTTTTCCCTTTCTTCTTGCCCCCTGGTTGCTTTTGATTTTTTCCTTTGTCAGATGACATGACATTAATCTCCGAGGCAAGAGGTTTGTCATTTGCATTTTGACTAGAAACAACAAGATATTTACCAGATGGACCCCTCGCGGTTTGCGTGCTTGAGGCACCAATCACACTGTCACCGGCATGAGAGTCCCTATTCGATTTAGGAGGAGGTGGAATGAAAAATTCTGGTCTAGGAGCGTGAGGAATTTTGTCAGAGAGTGTGCTAGACTAAGTATAGATCAAGTCTAAATATTGGGCACGAGCAATGACTTTCTCTTCAGTGAAAACTCCTCCTTTCGCCACGTCCTTAATGATAGATGGCAATAAGGACTTAATAAACCACTCATCTAAAAGTTGATCAGGAACATACGTTTTTACCATTCGATGACGATGCCACCACTCATGAATATGATCAGATATGTGAGTGGCCGTGGTCTGTTTAAAGTTGGTAAGGAGTTCTATTCCCATTTCGTACTTGATGGGTAACTAAAAGTGGGTTAGAGAAGTAGTGGCAAGGGTGCTAAAGTTATCAAATGAAGCTCTAGGCAATTCAATATACCATTTCACTGTTGGACCAATGAGTGTTCTCTAAAAAAGACAAAGCCTAATTGAATCATCATTCAGGGTGTTAGATGAGCACCACAAATGAAAAGTCATTATGTGATTCGATGGATCTTCTCCTGGATTTCCCTTGAATTTAGGAATATCGGAGGGAAGTTTATGAGGAATCATTGGCCACCAAGGGGCGTATGCAATTGGATCATTCGTCAGCCAGTTAAAATCTGGCAATTCTAGAGTTGCTACAAAAGGCAACTGCTGATTCAGGTTAGGTGGAGCATACCCAGGATAAGATGGAATCGCCTGAGGAGTAGGTCTTTTCATATCAGCATAATGTATTTGATGTTAATAATTTTGATAAGGTTGTTGAGCATAACTAGTATAGTGTGGTTGTCCGTAACCTACAAAGCCTTGTTGCTCAGGTCCTCGGTAGGCTTGACATTGACCAAATCCATTCTGAGCTTGTAAACCAAGCCCAAACTGAGGTTGGGTTTGCTGGAATTGTGGTTGTTGGTATTGCGGTCGCCATGGTTGTTGGACAATTTGTTGTTGCCCAATGCCGTAAGATTGACCAAATTGTGGATTAACAATACTAGATTGTGCCTGAGTTGTTCTATATAAAGAAGCACTAACTTAAGGTTGTGATTGAGCAATAGAGACAAGTGGCTGTTGTATCGCAACCTGAGAAACTTGAGTTTGAGACACAACAGGCTGTGCTTGTGCTTGCGACACAATCATAATAGTAGGTGTAGTGGGAATATTCGACACAGGTTGGATCGGTTGCATTGAATATACAACCCTTGGTTTCTCTGGCAGTATTGGTATCCAACCACTAGATGTAATTCTAGTTTGAACTGAATTTTGTTGGAAACTCTCATATGGTTGTTCCCTAGGAGGAAACAGTGAAAAGGCATACTGCCCTCCATATGGCAGTAGTCCAGTGTTTAAAGGATATACCGGTCTTTGAAAGCTAGTATGCCCAAATTGATACTGGCATGCAGGATCAACTTGCTAAGTTTCAACATAAGAAATACCAAATGGGACTCTGGATGAAAAAATAGGAGTAGACCATGTTGCCGAAGCAGTCCCTGAGTGGACACTAGCTAGTGATTGATAACTAGCCGGAACAAATGGTATACTAGCAAACATTGTAGGAATGGAAGTAGGAAGTTCTACCGTAGCTGCATCAGATGACACATTCATATATATTGATGGTTTCTCAGACATGTTTAGTCTATCCAAAATATTTCCTAGTGATTCAACATGAACTTGTGATGAAGGATGATTAAAAGAACCAAACTCGGGAGCAGAAGGACATAAATGAATCCTAGTTGCAAAATGTAACGGGGTACTAGATGGTGGGTCCTCTACTATCCCCTCTATAGTAATCAGACCAGGTGGAAGAGGTAGACCATGAGGTCCATAAAATATTTCAGGAGCCGAAGAAGGTATAGCTTCTGTAGTGATAGATACTAGAGGGGTGACACTTTTGAATTCTGAAACTCAACTTCTAGATGTTCAGGTAATTGAACTTCAGTCTCAAAGGGAGGTTCTTGAACAACTACTGGTTCGGATGTAGCCTTGATTTGAATTGAGATGGGTTCTGGATCAACTCTAGATGGAGTTGTTTCAGGTATAGAAGTGTCTACTATTACAGTAGGATCAGTTCTAATGTCCTCTTGTAACTACGAAACTTCTTCTCTAAAGGTAGATGTACTAGAAATGATCGGAGTAACTGTAGTCTCTAACGATGTTGAAATGAAAGTTTCAAATAAACCAGATGCATTGGACTCAGTTAAACAAGAATGTTTTGCCTAGATTGGCTTCGCTTCCCGTGTCAAAGACATTTGACTTGGTAGTCTCTACGAACAATAGGGTTTTGATTGTCTTTCTTCCACAATTGCAGATTACTTGATCAACTCAAAATTAAGGGGAAAATGATATTATTCTGAATTCAATTAATTTTAAAGACTCTTTGACACAACTTTTCTTTTTCAGTTTTTAAGAGTTGAGAAAAATCTAAAGATGACGCTAGTCCCTTTGATTTTTAATGAGCCTGAAGTGACAAGTGCTTAGATGGACCTTTTCTTTTAAAGAGTCGAAAAGGAATGAAAGTGACTTCTCTGGAAAATCTAGACAGAGGGATTACCAAACCAATCGCAAAACTGCAATATACACCTTGGTGATAAATTAAAGAGAAATTACCAAGGACTTATATACGACAATCAATCTTCCCGAATGTTGTGCTCAGTGCATTGCGATCAATAATGCGGCAAACTCGGCTTCCTATGGATAAAGGATATAAGCCTATTGTGGTCTCCCAATATATACGTGATGGTACGAGGAGCACAAGTCCGTGCTAGCACTTGTCATATCAAGGAGCAGGAATCACCCAACCTTTAATGAAAACGATAGTTACTAGTTTTAGTGACGCCGAAACACGTCTCTAGCATAGATCTCTAGATGTGTTGCGTTAAGTTCCAAAGCATTGTTAGGTTCATTGAAATATATTTTAAAGTTGATCTTGTTTAAAGTTTTCCTTTCAATGGTTCACCGCGTGATGTTGATTTTTGAAATTCTTAAAATGCAATCTACAATGATAAAAAATCTTTGTTTATTTTGAGCAATGAAAATCCTAGCTACTAGGAAAAGAAGATTACAATTCTTTCAAAGGAAGAGAAAAGAGCACACGATAGTGCATTTTCCTAAATCATTTTTCACACACAAACTACAAAATGCTAAATGAAAATGCATGTGTTTGTTTTCGTTCCACTTAATGTGAAAAATGCAAAAAAGGAAAACTAAAAGTAGCAAAGATCTAAAATATTTTACTCAAAGCGACATTTTTGACAATTTCTTTTTCAAAAGAGAAAGGAAGACTAGACGACACTTTTCAATTTTGAATAAAAATGCTTTCGACACTTTGAATTTAAACAAATCAAACCAAATACATAATGAAAAGTACAATTGACTATCCAGAGAAGGAAGAATACATGACACTTCTCTTTTCGACACAAAATGACAATTACGACACTTTTTGTATCAAAGCGACAGATCGATTTAAGCAACATTTCGACAAAGGATTGTAAATGATGAACAAATACATAAAAACATTCACTAATCCTAATCTAAAGGAGGCTGATCTATGTGATTCAAGTAGGATTCAGTAAGGAGGTACTGTTCATAAGCAACAAAACAACTAAACAAAATTGAAAACAAGGTCAAAATCCCCCAATTTCTAGAATGGAAAAAGGTTCAGTTAGTCATCGCACCTGGGCTTCACAGAAATAGGGATGCATCGCCTTACTACACTCGGGAGGTGCGATGCATACTAGGTTACAGTGACAGACAGTGCGATGGGCCAAGGAGCGCAACTAAAGTGGGTTTTGGCTCAGATGTGCAAC
Source organism: Pinus taeda (assembly GCA_000404065.3). Taxonomy (NCBI): domain Eukaryota; kingdom Viridiplantae; phylum Streptophyta; class Pinopsida; order Pinales; family Pinaceae; genus Pinus; species Pinus taeda. Next base: position 13,081 of record APFE031707405.1, on the reverse strand, counting down.
TGTTTTCAGTGAGTTAGGCTGAGCTATGATGAACAATAAAGAGAAAAGTATAGAGGAAGGTCTTGAGAGGTCATTGAGCTACCAAAAGGGCATCTAGAATGCTTGTAAATCAACTATTTAATTCATAAACTAAACCGAAGATTGACTAAAGTAGCATTCATCTACTATGCAATTGCAGAGTAAGAGCAGTTCGAAGGCTACCTGGCTAACTTCAAGCTCTGTCTATATTTATAAAAAAAACAATAACAACAAACAAACATCTGTTTGATCCCTAGTGTAGTCGCCAATTTGTTTCTGGGAAAACTATTGCCTTGTCGAACGACTAGCCCTCTAGATTTGGCAGCTACCCTAGAAACAACAACATAAAGCAATTCAACGATTTCTTTTATGTGCAATAGATAAGAGAAAGATAAAGGAACCAACTTGGAACTTCCACTTAACCCTTTGTTTGATCTCTCTCCCCCTTGACCGAGCTTGCAACTCCTCTCTGTACTTAACCTGCTTGAAGAGTACCTGCACAAGTACAACAACAAAGAACCGTCAAAGCATCTTGATCTACTACAAAATAATCATTACAAAATTAGATATATAATGAACAAATGATAGCATTCACAAATGATAACATTCACAATTGCACAATCATATGGAAGAAAACTTGAAGAATTTTATTAAATAGAAGGGAGAATTACAACCCAGTTGTCTAATCTAGCATCATCCTCCTAGCTTCAATCCCTCTTCACCTCATGAAATAGAAAGATCACACCAACAATACAATGCTCTTTCCTCAATTACAAACTATTAGCACTTCCTTGCAATTCACAATATTTCAGCCCTTAGATCTCTTAGATGAGGGATCAATTTATAGATGTGTGCAAGCGTGTGAGTCATCTCTAGGGTTTGATTAGTGTCATTATGTTAGAAAATTATATATTACAGAGCAATGGAACACATAAAATATTGTAGAAATATAAACACAGAAAACACATAAAACAAGAGAGACATAGATATACGTGGTTCACCTAGTTTGGGCTATGACCACCCCGAATAGCCAGTCCTTCCTTTATATTATCCAGCAAAATGAAGAGACACAACCTACAACAGATCCATTGTAATATCCTCTGTTTTCTCTCACAATCTCATCTCTCTGTTTCTCGCTTAGAGAATACACATCTATTACATAGCCTCAAATACAATGCCCTCATACAAAGAGAGGGGTTTCCTTTTAGGGCAAAAAAACATAAACTAAACATAAGTTCTACCGTCAGATCATCTACCTAATGAACAACCTAGATTGACTAGAAATTACTATACTTTTACAAGGCAATTTTACATCTATTTTTGGCTTCGGGGGCAGTGTCGTTGGGGGACCGTTGGCCCTTGGACCCCCCAACTGGGGGGGATCGGCCCCCTCGGACCCCCATGGGGGGGACAAGTCCCCTCTATACCCCCCCGCATGGAGGGGT
>APFE031707399.1:0-39976 GCA_000404065.3 Pinus taeda | reverse complement strand
GATGTGGTATAAGAAATTTGATACATTTATACGGGGACTTGGCTTCACCAGAAGCAATGCAGATCACTGTGTGTATTTTAAATTAATTGGTGACCGTGTTATTTATTTGGTCTTGTATGTGGATGATATGGTGCTGGTTGGAAATGACAAAGAAATTATCCAGGATTTGAAGACCCAATTGTCCTCCAAATTCGACATGAAAGATCTCGGTGCTGCAAACTATATTTTGGGCATGGAAATTAAAAGAGATCAGGGAAAGAGGAAGCTCTGGTTAAACCAGAGGAAGTATGTCGAGACAATACTGCAGAGGTTTAATATGCAGGATAGTAAACTGGTGAAGGTTCCTATTCTTGTAGGTATGAGGTTATCTACTGAACAGTGTCCCAGGACACAAGAAGAGGAAGAGGACATGTCCCGTGTTCCATATGCAAGTGTAGTTGGTAGTTTGATGTATGCAATGGTTTGTACTAGCCTAGACATTGCACATGCAGCGGGAGTATTGAGCAAGTTTATGTCAAAACCAGGGAAGGAGCACTGGACAATAGTGAAGTGGGTTTTCAGGTATTTGCGTGGCACTAGCGATTATGGTTTGTGCTACCAAGGAAGACCAATATTGGACAGAGTGTTGGATATTCGTGGCTTTGTTGATGTAGACTAGGCTGGAGATCTGGATCAGAGAAGATCTACAAGTGGGTATGTGTTTAACCTATTTGGAGGTGCAGTCAGTTGGATGAGTAAGAAACAATCTGTAGTGGCACTATCAACTACAAAGGTAGAATACATGGCAGCTACACATGCAAGCAAGGAAGTAGTTTGATTGCATAGATTGTGTTCAAGTATGGGGTTAGTACAGGGAGCTATAAGGATAGACTGTGATAGCGAAAGTGCAATTTTCTTGGCAAAGAACCTTGCTTATCATTCAGAGACAAACCACATTAATGTTCAGTATCACTTTGTGAGGGATATGATAGAAGACAAAAAGGTGTTGCTGGTAAAGGTGGACACTTTGAAGAATACTATATATGCATTGACAAAATTTGTGAGCTCTAAGAAGTTCTCTTGGTGTAGAGAAACAATGGGCATTTCAGGGCTAGAAAAATGACTAAGCTCTCCTGTGGACCCTTGTCGAAAGAAAACAACAAGTGGGAGATTGTTGGGTTGTGTTATATTCTTTCCCGGAAGAGGGGTTAGAGGGGGGGGAGATCCCTCTTCGTTGTGTCGATTGCGAAGCAGGGGAGTCATAGGGGGGGCAGCAGCCCCCCCTGTTCAGGGAGTTTGAGGGGGGTGGGTAGCCCCCCTCTACAGGGTCTGGGGCAGCGCCCCGGGAAATTTTCTTTTGGACCCTCTATTAGGTTGCGCGAACCTACCTATGGTTTTCGGTCCATGGTTTTGGATGCGATGGTCTTCGGTCCATGGTATTGAATTCTTCGGCATGTATAAATATGTATTGTAACATTGAAAGGAACATAATGAAAAATCAAGCTGGTAGTGTTGTTTTTGGGATCCAGTGGGAAATCTCTGTGTATATGTTTTTTATGTGTTATGCTCTCACATTTTTTATTTTTCTTGTGATTTAGAATTCATATGCAGGTAATTTTTGTACGGGGTTAAAACCTACGCTTGCAAGGGAATTTTGACTTGACAACTTACTCTATTTTGAGTCAAGGATATTCTAGATGGATTCTACTCATCAAGATGTTTCTGTTAGTATATGGGAAGCCAGATAATTCTTCATGTTTGAGAGATATTTGTGTTTGAAGTTAGTAACCCCAAATAGGGGGCTAAAACCCTATGCGGTTGTGGTGTGGAACTCATAATTGGTTGTGGTCATTGAATGGTAAACAATTAGTAAAAGTTTTTTCTCCTAAAATTCCTCCAAGATTCACTTATTGAGGACACTCTCAATGCAAGACAATCATATAAATGATGACCCTCATATCCTCCTCTACTTGGGATTTTGTGGCTTCAAATAGGTCATCGTGGAATTTGTGCTCTCAGGTTTTTCTTGTAAGCCCGAGAAGCTTAAATTAAAACCCATTTGAGACAAAATCTTGATGAACCGTGCGACAAAATTTCAGATCCTCTTTCTCTATATTGTTGGAGATATGATATGAGGAAGATCGAGCTTTTGCAAGCTCCCAAATTCCATGTCAAATAGGTGACGTTGGGAAAATATTCATAAATTTATATCTAAGAATTGCATTCAAATTTCATAAATAGTCACAGAAAGAGGACAAACAGTAGGTTTTCTAGTAGTGTTTTTAGGGATGAATGTCACAACAGTGACACGTGGTACTTCATACACGTTCACTCTACTGAACCTGTCTATAATCTGACCATCGTGGGAGATTGGACATAACACTTTCTTGAAGCATCCAATATTAATCAAATTTGTGGGTTTGGAAAGAGGACTTAGTGGGCTACCACAGGATGAAATTTTAGACCCTGGAGATCCGAAATTACATAGATACAATAGATTCAATATCGATCTCCTAGAAAGAAAGAAAAAACATGCATTCAAGGATCACTGCAGTAAGTACCACACATCAACGGTCAAGGGTGAGTCTCGTACAGAAAGGTATCTATGATTAGTGTTTACATTTGAAATATGAGTATCATCTGTGGAATATTTTTTTGCAGGAGAGCATAAGTACATACAAGGTCTTGGTTATATCTCTATGTCTCTATATGTCACAGTTAGTTTTCATACCACATTTCAGATGTCGTATTCTTGATACTACACATTGAATGCTACATATTCTCCATGCTACACCAAGTCTTCTAATTTAATCTATATGATGTTGTAAGTTCATGTTACTTTTATTTTCATAGTTCATAGAATGGTCTCTATTGTTGTACTTAGAACTTGGTCCATCACAAGTCTAGGGTCTGTCATTAGATTTTATTGTATATATCTTTAGGTCAGTTTTGGATATAGTCTTGCATAAAGTCTAGGCCTATATCAAGAGTGGGAGTCTTTGAGTACTATTGTAATAAGTCAACAACAAAAGTGACAAGCACACTTCAGGTAGATGTTGTAATTTTAATTTGTATCGATTCATTATTATGCACTTACGTGTGTTTTGCAGGAAGAGGTAAGTTCAAGGGTATTTTGTTTTGGGATCGGTTTTGCAGGGCAAATTTTGCATGTAGGTAGAAGAAGATTTAGGTACAAATTCAAGAAAGAATTCAAGAGAAAAAATATCCAATCAAAGGAAGCATTGTAGCGGGATATCCTTTGAAGACATGACAACCATCCGTATATTGTGAAGAAGTGTCAAGGCCAAGAGTCATCATTGTAAAGTTGTAAAAGAGTCATTTGTAAAAGTGTCATCATTGGAAGAGTCATTAATGTAAAAGTGTCAATCTGCCTAGAGTCAAAATGGCATTATTGGGAGGTATAGGAGTCTCTATTGGGATGATGCCAGGGTTGGGTTGCAGGTCATAGTGTGAAAGGGTGTTCTGTCAAAATCATTGTAAATCGTATCGTATAATGGATTGTTGTCATTGGTATGGAAATCCACACTCTTGTCTCATTTTGGTCATTATAGGGTGGCAGGGAGGTGCTTGGTTGGTGCATGAATTTGCCTATAGGTTGTAGCCTGTGGACACTTCAGGGTGGCAGGTTGGTCTAAGATGTTGGGGCATCCATTCAGTTGACTAATAAATAAACCAGGGCATTGGGCCATCCCTCTAGTGGTAGCTAGAGAAGGACGTTTTTCCATAATTCTAGGAAGTTGTTACCTTCATTTGAGTTGGGGATGAATATTAAAGAATTCATTAGAAAAACCTTCGGTGGTTTTTGGCCTAGAGGGGGTTTTTAATCTAAAATTATTATGTATACTGTGTTTTTTTATTTACTGTTATTACTGCATAAACATTAATAATAATTGAATATTAATTAATTCTCTAAAAAGATTTAATAATGTTATTTTCCAAGGAATATTGATTGAACCCCACTCTCAGCATTTCCAAAAATTGGTATCAGAGCTTGGTTCCTTCAATAACAATTTAACTACTAGAAGGAGGTCATGGAGTATACTAAGAATAGGTTTCCTTTTTTCAATGGAAATAACTATGCACTTTGGAATGGAAGAATGCAGTTTCATTTTCTAGTGCAAGGATATGAAGTATGGGAAATTGTTGACAAAGGCTTCACACCGACCCAGGATGGACAGTGTAAGAATGATATGGTATATGATGCAAAGGATAACAATATTATTACCAGTGGGCTTATCGAATCTTTTTATCTTAAGATATTGAGTTGCAAAACTACTAAATAGGTATGGGGCAAGCTTGAAAATTGTTGGCTTATTAGGGCCTGACCCAGGTTCGGAAGTGTTTTAGCCAAACAAATCTCACACTACTGGCCCTTTTGGTAACAATCCAAGGAGCATGGACTAAAGTCTCACCCGAGGTAGTATGGGAGGGTGCTAGAACCCAGTTTTTGCACCCTAAGGATGTCTTGATGAGGTCTAAAGGGGTCGCGAATCGATCTATACACCCGCGCTACTCTGCATAGTTATCTGGTCCTCACGTAGCTCTGTGATGAGGCACTGCATATATTCCTTATTATTATTGTGGTTATTATAGATCTGATCTAGTTCTTTAGAGTCTTAATCAAGTATTCAATAGTTATACTGAGTGTGCACAACCACAACTCTTAACAATATGCATAAAACCATAATATAAGAACAAATATACAGATTTGCAACCAGATGCACAATAATTTAGAAACACTTATGTTTATTAATCTTCTGTTCAGTACAATCCAATTCTACCTTGTGCACTCAGCTGCAGGGATTTGTGCACACAGTTGCGGACTCTATCAGACCTTTGCACACACAGCTGTAGAGCCTACTCTTACTACTGCCAAACTTGACTTGGACTTACAGACTTAGAGTGAACAACACATTCCACTTTAGACCTTATCCAGAATTACCCAAAAATGACTTCTAAACCTAGATCCCTACTCTATTTATACATTCCCATGGTCTGCGGACCATGGGTAGGCCGACTCACCTTCTATTATCTTATATTATTCTAAGGTGGATAAACCTTTGACTTGACTCATTTCAATTCGTGCTCCGCACACTTCACGAAACTTTTACCGTACTATTACCCAAAATTGTGGGCTTCAAACTCCAAAACCCTTATGCGGGGGAGCCGCTGCTCAATAGGCCTCTCACACAATCATTGTGACTCGTCCCAAGTCACTCAGTTGGTGCAGTGATCTTTGCTCAGAGTCCATCCAACAATGTCCATGTTGTGCTAACATCTACACACCCTTTTTTGCTATTTGATGTATCAATTGTGTGCAGCTTTCTGATGCATTGTCGTAGGAACCTTCTTTCCTTAGTGCATATGTGTCTTGTAGCTAAGTCAGCTTTCCCTCGATCATAGTGGTGATCATGAATGCTTACTAAAGCCAAGGTTGGATGTGTACTTTAAGCCTGAGTTATTTTTGATGCATGGTGTCCACCTGTTCCTTCAGGGCTTGGCCTCCCTCATCTTGGCTAAGTGATGAGTGAGGGCGAGTATTTGCGTAGTTCCCTGGACATTGTCATAAGCTTGTTTTAACTCTCGTACTTTTGTCTCTACCTATTGTAGCGTTGGGTATTCTTGCAATGATGTGAGCATAAGAAGGGACTGATCCAACAGTCCCGTGCAATCCTATATAGCACGCTCTATCGCTTCCAACACTTCTTGAATGGTGTGGTGGTGCTGCTCTCTGACTTCTGGTGTTCTACAGGGCTGTGCTTTCAGCCTTAGATCCATGATCTGCAAGTTTAATTCTAGTTGAGCTTTAGTAGCCTCCTCTTAGGCCCTATGGAATCCTGCGGCCATTTGATGAATCTTTTCAGCTGCTTGGAGTTCTGCTGGCACAACAAGTTCTGGTACACTGCTACAGACCTCTACCACGATCTATTCTAATTCTCGGTTGTGTACAACCAATTCATCACACTATAGACTGACTTGCTCCAGATTTCCCTTTTGCTCCATTAAGACCTGGAGGGTGCAGGCTTCCCTGGCGCGGAGTTCAGCGGTTACCCCATCCTATAGATGGTATAGGGTCTCTCTAGGAAGGGCATCCCAATTCAACCCCAAACTCCTCATGTCACCTTCGGTCTCTGCTAAGATGACACCTACTGGTAACACTAAATTATTTATTGTGTGGGCACGCACCATCTTCTCAGCTACAAATGTACCTTTTGCAAATTTCAACATCATCCCTCCTAGGGGTCACACCTGAAAAGCCTGCAATTGTGCTCTGAGCACCCCCAACATAATTCTCTACTCTGTCATCAACTCCTCTAGAGCACCCTTAGTGAGATCGTGTACTTATTTACTTCTGGCAAGAAAATATCCCTCTAATGTCATTTTTGTCTTTGTCTTTTTGCGTGCAAGTGGTTGCTCCTGGACGCATAGCCTCCTAAGTTGGGTTGATGTTGTGATTAGGTCCATGAATTCCTGTCTCTCCACTTGCTCGTATATGTCCATCTCTGTCGATATTTCCTGATCCTCCATGATCTCTTCGGTGGGTGCAATGGTGGTTTCTGTTGCTGCCTCGTTTGCCTCCCTCTGCATGGTTGCTTTCTGTTCCTGGCATGTGCTTTCCCGCCAACTTTATGATGCGTAGCTTGATTTCCTTCTTCCGCTGATGTGCTACAATATTTTCTAATTCGGCCAAGTTCGAGGCATGCCACTCTAAAGGCCATGTTGCCATTGCCTCAAAAATTGCATCATCCGTTGTAATGAACGGAAGCTTTACCCATGTACGAGTTGGATCCTTTCGCACCCGAATATACAGATTATGCATATTTTCCTTGAACTCGATCGTGCTTTTTAAACTGTTGTATAATATCAAGGGTATCCATGGCATGCAGTTTATCCATATCCACATACTCACCTCCATAAATATCCAAAACACCTTGATCTCACGAATCCTTGTGGCATCTTTTGTAGCCCAAAGTGAGTTATACCTCACGGCTTTAGGTAGGTTATTCTCAATGTTGGGAAACACGCTGCCCTTCGACAGCTCCCCTGCAACCAGTAGGATCGATAGGAGAAACCATGCATAATGGAAAGTCTTACCCTGCTCCTGGGCTTCCCTACAAATCGTCAAAAAATCGTCGTAGAGAAACTGCGCGTAGTTGAACTGAACCCCCTCTGCACACTGCTCTGCGAGCATAATAACAGATTATGGAACCTCATATGCGCAACATTTCATCATGAGATTGTTGGCTAGTAAGTGGGTGGCAATGTGCACTCCTCGGTCTTTGCTATTACATACCATTGCTTCCACTTTTCCAACTTATATTTAACCTCCATGGCTTCTGCGAGGCCCACATCGCTACTCGTTCCTACTATAGCCGCAGGATGACTTCATTTAGTAGGGAGCTGGGAAATTTGGTGTATTAAATCGACCATGATGGGAATCAGTTCCTCCAGCTAGAGATACCCATCATGTACTAGACATAATAACTATCAGATAATAAAAATTGTGATGGTCATGCAATGATATTGGGGTATCCATATCAGATTGAGTAATCCCGCCTTGTCCACGCCCTGTAATCATTTATATTGCAGTAATTTTTCTGCGGAAAATTAGGAGAAATTATCACTATCCATGAGTTCCCAATCTTCAAACTTGATATTTGATACTCGACCCAGTGGCAAACCATCAAACCTTATTTCATCCAAAAGAAGCGAGGTCTGGAGCATACTCTTCATGGCCTCCAGGTCCTTCAGTATCTTGGACGTCCCTTTCCACGGGGAGATGTATGGTGGTATCATTAGCGCTAAAGGTACCTGGGAATCATTTTCCTCTTGCTCGTCCTGTGCTTCAATCTGGGCAATCAAGGCTTGTAAATCTTCCTCTTCCTCGAGTTTAATGGTGATCTCTTTGCCCTTTAATGCCATTGACAATTTAATGAATCACAGTGATACTTGAATCGGCCCCATAGTCTTGTTGTCTTTCTGGTGTCGCACCGTGCGTGGGGAATTTGGAACCTCTAGGGAAGCGGATGCCTCCCTTGGTTCCTCCTGGGTTAGATAGGGCTCCTCCACAAATCTCACTCTGGTTCTAGCATCTAACATGGTTTATATCTCGGATTCACTCAGGTAGATACTCAGGGGTGGAGTGGTAGCTGGATGCATGTTGCTCTGTACTAGCTCGAATCTCAAATATCCAACTGTTATTTTGGGGCTACCCCAAGGGGTTTTATAGTAACATTTGAATTTGAATTCGATCATTCCCTCCACTTCTTAGTCATTAATATCTTCTTGGTGCTAGATCTTTTCTCATAAGTTGGACTTCTTTTCATGAATAGTGACGTCAACAGTCACCTCCCAGCCTTCCCACGTGGCAGTGCAACCTCTTATACACAACCACGATCCTAATGACCTACTGGCCCCGTGTGGAATGCCCTTTCCACGCAGCTCTCTCGTAAACTTGTTTATAGTCCCGCGCCTTCTTTTAACTACTTGGAGTGCTGAGACTATGCTTTCCACAGATAGTCAGGTGGTTGCACCCCATGCACGAGACTTCAACTTCCCTGCTAGTACGAGCTACGAGCACCCTTCGAGTACCCTTGTATCCAGTAGTGCATCACGTTCTATGCTGCCTTGTTTAGTAAGGTGCACCCGTAGCCATGATAGTACGGTCGCAACTTGTTCCAATGTATTATTAGGGCCGAACAGGACTAGTCCCCTTATGCTTAGTTTCGCACAGCCCACTAGTGTGACTCCTGTGTTTATTTTACTAATTTCTTCTTCCAATATCATGCTTTTCCTCCTTAGCCATGCCCATTCTTCATCGATTTCACAATGTTTCAAGCTCTCGTGCCAAATGGCTTCTTGTAACTGTTGAATACCTTTACCGGTCCTCGTGTCCTGTCCGATCTGTGGGGGCTACCATCTGGGGAGCTCTTTCTATCCTCCTAGTTTCATCTTTCGTCATCAATGATAAGATCACCTTCGCACTCCCATTTTTTCTTATGGTCCTATAGGTGCATTGAACCCTTGGTACACACAGATTCCCATTAGTTTGTTTTATCTGGTGAACTTTGTTCATGATCCCGCATGTTTTTATGATTGCCTTGTCGCAAATGGCTGGCAGAATGCATCGCTTACCCTGCTGTCATGGCGGGTTCTGATTTTTTATTCTTAGTTAGGGAGGTTGTTGCACAACATACATCTACATCCCTCTCCACAGGTGGATGTTCAAACTACTTTGTCCTCCAAACAGTACATGCACATGCCTTCTACATTCATGCCCATTCCACCTAGTCTTCTGATGTGTACTCCACCCTTATGCAGTTGTCACACACAACACCCCTTTTTACACACCATGCCGCTTTTATTCCAATATTTCCTTTTCACAGCGGTCTATGAATTCCTCAACATTTTTTGCACCCCCATCTATTGGCAGTTCCCTTGCTTTGGTCATCATGCATCGCAGTGATCTAACCATCATATCACAATTCAACATTGTTACTTCATGTAATCGGTTCTACCATTAGTCTATTTCTTCATCTGAATCTTGCGTGCATGAACTATCATGCTCCCATGAGATTCGCCCATCCAGTGATAGATTCACCCGATCCTGATCTTGCACCATTATCTGGTAAATGCATTCCATTTCATCATCACTCTCCTTGTTTTGCATAGGTTCGCTGTAGCATGCTCCTTCAGTTGGATCCAATGAAACTATTAGCCGGAGAGACTTTCTCTTCAATATCATTTTTCGTCTCTTTGGGTTGATGACTCCATTCATGTCCATGGCCCAGTCTATTCCTAACAATGCATGGTAAGGGTTACAATCATCCACAATTTCTATTACCTTAAAATCCATTTGTGTGCTCGGGCCTTTGATGTCCACTCAGACTCCTTGCAATCTCCCCATGGGCAAGATCTTTTGTTGGTTCGTCATCCGTAATTGAATAGGAGACCATTGCAATGTGGGCCTGCCCTTGCATTCCCATGTCTATTTAGGTAGCACATTTGCATCCGAACTCAAGTCTAGGATGACCTGATCCATCTCAAAGTCGCCAATCCGTGCTGTCAATCGCATTTCCTGCCTGATGCATAAAGCATGCTTTCCTAGCTTTCGGAGCATGTTTGGTTCACCTGACACTGCACACCTAGTTATTAGCTCTTGTAATCCCTTAACAGCTTTATTGTGCCTTAGCGGCTTCATGCATGTCTCTAAAAAGGTAGTTAGGATAGAAGGATCCATTTCTGGCTTATTTGATCCTTACTACCTGAAGTAGAGGCCTTCGCGAAGCTCTCCTTAGCTTCCATAAATGTCTCCTTTGTGCATTCCAAGTCAAACTCAGTTTTCTTTGTAGGGGCCTTGCGAACCCATGTATCCTCCTCAGGTTGCTTCCCCTTATCTTCCACTCTGGTTGCACCGCTTTTGAGCATCATGTTCATGCTGGGGTCTTCTTCGCACAATTTAGACCTCATCATTTGGATGTTCTACGTTGGAGTAAACTAAAGCACCCCTTTCTCACGAATCTATGCGATTAGTATCGGACAATCTACCGCTTCATGATCAAATTGATAACAGTACAGACAACATGTTCTAGTTGGGTTCGTACAGTCACATGCGTAGTGCCCAGGTCCTCCACAATTGTAGAAGAATAATTGTCCACGCCCTCGTTTAGGTCCCATTCCTGCTCGTCCTTGTCCTCATCCTTGGAACCCACCACGTGATATTGCTATGTCTAGATCCTGACCTTGCACCTCAGTTTTCATCCTGTAGGTAGGTGTTCGATCCATTAACAATTCATAACTCCGACAGTTTTGTTTGTCATGGCCCACCGATCTACAAAAATTGCAGAATAGAAACTGGGGGGGTCTATGTAAACTTCTATAATAGATGATAGTTGTTCATCGTGTGTTTTCCTCCTAGCTGATAGATCGCGCACCAGAGTGCGGGTGTTATGCTTGGCCCTGCCCATGCCTCTAGTCTCAACGACATCGGTCTCCCCTACCAAATAGTTCATGAATACTGGACAATGATCCTTATCGTGGCCCTCGCTTTTACATTTTATGCACCACACTTCCTCTCGTCATTCTAGCCAGGGCATCCTATCCTATTTCAAACTTTACATCTTCAAACATAGGTTCTGTAATTGCACATGGATCTATTGGACTCCCAACCCAGGATCTGGTATTGGAGTTTCATGCAACCTCATCGCTATTTCCAATGCTTCTTCCTGGATTGAGAGCTTGTGCTTTGATAGCGTCGTCCTGAGATGTGGTGTAAAAGATGCCACAAACCACACATGGTGTTGTGCATCCATCAGCGTCATGTTAGCCTCTCAGATCATGCTCTTTAGTCTCTAATCCAGCTCCCATGGGGTTTCGCCTGGAAGCGTTGCGATCTCCTTGAACCCAATGATCAACTGTGTCTCTGATTTGGACCAACTAAATTCTTTGTTTAATGCAATCTGGATTTCAGCTATTTTGACATTCGGATGATCATTCGAGTGCTTGATATACCAAGTAAATGTGTGATCCTGCAACGCACTTACCAAGGTGGCCTTCTTAATATTATCATCCGTAACTCCATGCACTTCCCACAGTGCTCTCACTACGAACCAAAACTGACAAGGATCTTTGCTCCGTACTCCTTTGAATACAGGAAACTTAATAGCATTCGCCATGCTAAACCATTGGTTTGGTGGAGGTGGTGTGGGCGAACATGGGGGTAAAGGAGGTGATGTGAGTGGTGGTGTTAGTGGGGATGCTACATGGGGAATGCGTTGCCTTATCAAACTAATTTCATTTGTTGGAGAAGCCCAAGTGCGCTCTTCCTCACCCTCTCTTGGAGGCAAAATTAAAGGACTATTTCCTAACCCTTCAATACCCTTGTAGGCCCTCCCATTCCATGTTGCTCCACTCATTAATGGATTCACATCACCCGTTTTTCACATAACAACATATTAATCCAAGTATTCAATGATTTGATGTAATTACCTTGCGGTCCCTTGAGAAAATTTTTATCTGCTTCATTGTAGTTGATAGTTGTGTCTATTGCAAATTCAGTGATCAAACCTCCTATTATCCAATCTAGCCAATGATCTACAACTTGTGTGATCCTATCCTCAGAGGCCTCTAGCCTGCGCACCAACTCTGGAGTCCACACTATGGGTTAATTAAGCTTCCACCCCCTGGCTATCTGGTAGCCTTGTGATCCAATCATACAGCTTCGACGAGAAAGATGCAATGAAGATCTCGTGAATTTCCATATATACGTAGTGATCCAGCCAACTCTTTTTAGAGATCTGTAGGGTTTTGTTTTCCTGTACCACGAACTCATGAAGCATCTGATCGAGCTAGTATTCAATCTCTTTCTTCATAGGGTTCTAGTATTCCGACATCAGACATCCATTAGGCAGATCTTGGTCCTAGAAATGGAACCATTTGTTGGCTTATTGGGGCTTGACCCAGGTTCAAAAGTGTTTTAGCCAAACAAATCCCACACTACCGGGCCTTTCGAGAATAATCCACAAAGCGTGGACTAAAGTCTCACCTGAGGTAGTATGGGAGGGTGGTGGAACCAGGTTTCCACACCCTAGGGATGTCTTGATGAGGTCTGGAGGGTCGCGAACCAATCTGCGCACCCGCGCTACTCAGCACCGTTTTCTGGTCCTCGCATAGCTCTGTGACAAGGCATTACATAGATTCCTTATTATTATTGCAGTTATTATAGATCTAAACTAGTTATTTAGAGTCTTAATCAACTATTCAATAGTTATACCCAGTGCGTGCAACCATAACTCTCAACAATATGCATAAAACCATAATATAAGAACAAATATACAGATTTGCGACCAGATGTACAATAATTTAGAAACACTTATATTTATTAATCTTATGTTCAGTAAAATCCAAGTCCGACCTGCACACTCAGCTGTAGGGGTCCACGCACATTGCTACAGACTCTATGAGACCTTTAAGCACACAGCTGCATAGCCTACTCTTACTACTACCAAACCCGACTCAGACTTACAAACTCAGAACGAACAACCCATTCCACTTTAGATCTGATCGGAAATTTCCCAAAACTTACTTCTAAACATAGAGCCCTGCTCTATTTATACATTCCCATAGTTCATAGACCATGGGCAGGCTGACTCTCTTTCTATTATCTTACATTATTCTCAGGCAGAAAACCCTTTGACTTGACTCATTATAATTCATGCTCTATGCACTTCACGGAACCTTTACCATACTATTAGCCAAAATTGTGGGCTTCAAACCCCAAAACCCTTACACAGGGGATCCGATGCCCAACAAAATATATATGGAGATGACTTAAAGTTGAAAAAAGAAAAGCTTCAAATTTTTAGGGAAAAACTTGAGCAACTCAAAATGAGGGAAGATGAAGATATTGTTGCATAATTTTAGCATGTTGATGAAACAAAAAATACATTGGAGGGTCTGGGAGAACCAATTAAAACACAAATTGTTATTTGAAAGATCCTGTGAATCTTGCTAGTAATATTTAACCCTAAGGTATCTATCCTAGAAGATAGATGTAATCTGACCAATCTCAAAATAGATGAATTTCCTAGAATTCTTATGGCATATGAAATGAGGATTGAAGAAGAGGATGACACATATCACTTAGAAACAACATTTTCCGCATCCATGAAAAAATGGTTTAAGAAAAGGTTCTTCACCAAAGAAGATAGTTCCTCATCTGAAGAAGATAGTGGTAATGAAGAATAATTCAATGCAAGAGTATTATTTATGGCCAAGCACAGTAAGAAAGAGGCACCTAACAAAGAGGTAGACGAAGAAGAAGAAATGATTGAGGTTGAATTTGAAAATGAAGTGATTAGGGTTATCAAAGAGCTCAAATTCAAGAAGAAGCATGTCAACACTCTTGAATATGAATTGAAGATAGAAAGGGAACATGTCCTCAATCTTAAAATGAAGGTTGAAGAATACAAGTGAATTGAAGAATCTCTCAGGAAATTTAAAGGAAAAAAAAAAGGAAAGAGAAGCAATGGAAGTTGAAATACTTGCTCTACAAAAGGAAGTAAAAAATGGAAAACTTTTCAAAACTACACCAATAGTTCAAAGAGTTTGGACGAACTCATCGGCAACCAACAATCATACAATGACAAGATTAGTCTTAGTAACAAAGGAAAATTTGAAAATAAGTCGAGTCCTTATATGAAAATTAAAGAAGATGGATATGAATAATCTATCAAGAAGATAGATCTCTTAGCTAAATCAAGAGATCAAGATTAGTAGGAAGAACCTTGGAATACAATAACTTGAAGAAGATTTCCTCCCAGGTACCAACATATCTTTGATGGTCATTGTTATTCAAGTGGAAGGTTTGAACATAGAGCTGCAGAATGTCACATGTATGTTTGGAATGAATATAATTCCAAGAGATCCTTCCTAAATGGATATTCCAGAACTCAACATAATATCAACAAATTTGATCATTTCAGATATGATGTCAAATGTTACAATTGTAACAATTTTCAGCATAAGGCTAACGATTGTGAAGTTCCAGACAAGTACAACTATTATCGAAAAACCCTAGAAGCAAGCTTACAACATGACGAGATAGACACCAAACGAAATATTTAATGAATAACATTGAATGTTACAAATGTCATAATTATAGACACATTGCTCGTAACTGTAGGTACAATATGGAATGAACCATGAATGAAAGGCTCGACGATGAGAATAAGAAGGTTTGTAAAGGAAAATAGGTACAAGATGAACAAGTACAAGATGTGAAAGAAAAGAAAGAAGGAAATAAGGTGTCAACAGTTATGCTTTTATGATTCGTAACAAATTGTGAGGAATCAACAACTTCTTCGGTTAATGACTCAAGTCAAGATGGTCTGAATCAAGACGGTTCATTAGGTGACTCACTATTTTGAATAATCTGGCTTGTTGATTCCTTAATGTTTTTAGAGGAGGAGTTTATGCAGTAGTATATGGCACAAGTCTACGATTGAAACGAAGGTATTTGAATAAGATGAAAGTTTCATTACAGGTTAAGGGGAGAAAAATAGTTGAAGGATTATAGGTTACCAGGAAAAAGGCAAGAGTAGTTTACAAAGGATATGCACGGGTTGAAGGAATTGATTTTGAAGAAAAAATGCTAGAATGGAATCTATCAAGATGTTTCTCACTTATGCTTGCTCAATAAAAATCAAGGTCTACTAAATGGATGTTAAGTCTGCCTTTCTAAATGGTGAATTGGAGGAAGAAGTTTACATTGAAAAACCTAAAGGTTTTATGCTCTCTGGAAACGAAGACTACATTTGCGGATTAAAGAAGGCTCTATATGGTCTCAAGAAAGTTCCTAGGCCTTGCTATTCTCGTCTTGACCAATACTACATCAATAGGGATTTAAGAAAGGAAGCGTTGAAAACAATATTTATGTGAAAGTGGATCAATATAACCTAATAGTTATCAAAGTATATGTGGATTATATAATCTTTGGAAGCAGTGATGGTAGATTAAGTAAATAATTTTCCACAAAAATGTAAAGTGAGTTTGAAATGTCTATGCTTGGCAAGCTGACATACTTTTAAGTGCTTCAGATTTCTCAGGATAAAGGAATATTCATATATTAAACCAAGTACATGAAATAAATGCTCAAGAAATTCTAGATGGAAGATTCCAAGCCAATCCTTTACCCCACAGTAATATGTTGCAAGTTAATCTTAGAGGACTCATCAAAGGATTTGGACAAAAGGTTGTATAGCTCCATGATTGGTAGTCTCCTATATGTGACAGCCTCCTAGGCAGATGTGATGTAGGTAGCTAGACAAGTAGCACGATTCCAAGCAACACCAAAATCATCTCATATAATTTCCATCAAAAGAATTCTTCAATATATTAAGGGCACATCGAAATATGGTCTCTAGTATCCCAATGGAAATATTTGGTCATCTAAGGTTATGCAGATGTAGATTGGGTAAGAAGAGTTGATGATTGTGAGAGTACCAGTGGAGCAACGTTCTACCTAGGTGGTTGGCTTATGTCATGGTTAAGTAAAACATAGTCTTCAATCTTGTTATCCACAACGAAATCAGAATACATCATGACAACAACTTGTTGTATTCAAGTTCTCTGGATGAAGAAAAACTTGCAAGATCTTCAAGTCAATTTTGATGAGCCTATTCCCATATTTTGTGATAACAACAACGCCATGAGTATCTCTAGGAATATTTTGATTCATTCCAAAGCAAAGCACATTCTGAATAAATATCATTTCTTTAGAGAGCAAGTTGCCGAAAATAATATCAATCTTGAATATGTTCACAAAAAGGAACAAATTGATTACATCTTTACCAAACCATTACCTCATGAAGCATTTGACTATCTTTGCAGAAATCTTGGGATTCTCCCAAGTTTTCATTAAACTCTTTCCCTTATCTACTCAATTACAAAGGGGGAGTGGAGGTGTGTACAGGTCCGCATCATGACTATTTTTTAGAGGGAGTTACCCTTTTCCATTGATGACAGAGTGGGATAAAAGGCAGTAGGAAGAGGTTTCATGATTGTAGGGGGAGTACTTCTGTTGTCATCAATGTCAAAGGTAGAGATTGTTGATTTGTAGTTATTATTGATGTCAATGCAAGTAGCACCAGGGGTGTTATTAGGAAATCTAGTATCCACTTGGAGCTGCTAGTCCCACTAAGACTAGTAACTATCTTAGAAACAAACAAACTAAAACTACTTTCGATTTCCTTTATGAGAAGTAGATAAGAGGGGAACAAAAGACACCAACCTCAGTCTTGCACTTGGTTCCTTGCTTGGTTCCTCTCCCCTCTGACAGATCCTTGCTACTCTTCCTTCGTCTACATAGCTTCAAAGAGCCCATGTGGAATCAAAGTAGCATAATACTATCGAAGAACAAAGATCTACAATCATAAACAATATAGGACCAAATATATATTGACCACACCAATGCATATATCATCAAATATACGAGAATGTGGAGGAAAACTTGAATAGCTTTATTAATATCGAGAATGGAAAAGAGGATTACAACCAATTGTTCTGACCCAGCATCATCCTCTAGCATGAAAGCCCTTCTTCACCTCATGTAAAACCTATATCACCCAACACTATGATGTTGCACTAGGAAACCAACAACACTTCCTTACAGGATACAAGATTCTAGCCTCTAGATGTCTGTGATGAGGGATCCGTATATAGATGATTGTATGGGGATGATTCAGCTTCTGGGATTTTGATTACTGTCCTCTCTCTGATAGTTCTTGATTCCACTTGGAGATTGATGATCTCTTACTCATCCCTGGGCAAATTCAGAGAGGCAAGTGTGAGAGGACAAGTTTCTAGAAGATTCCATGATACTCCACCTCGCAAAATTTCTCTGCCATTTGTCCATTCTCACCCATAGCACCTTATAAAAGGGCTTTCTGGTATGCATCACACCCTTTATAGTGAGTAGGTGAGATGCATCACACCCTCTGCTCTACGCATTGTGTATGGTCCAGTTTTGACTAGTTCTGAGCAGTTTTCTATGGAGAACTTTTGGGGGATGATGTAATTAGCTGACCTTGTTCTTTTAGGGTGTGAAACAACACTTTTAGGGACTTAGGATCCCTTGGTTTATGGAAATTTATGATTGGGGTTGCAGTGCCCAAAAATGTCTATAACAGTTTCCCCCTAAAGCATGAGTTCATTAATCTTTTGATGTCGGGTAAAATGCTTTCTCATAAGGATCCGAAGTTTTTTCGTGCTAGAAGGCGACTTGTAATAAGATAAAATACAATACATTATCTTGATAATATTTTTCATGATCTAGCTGAGGCGGGCATTCCCATGCTCAGCTTTATAAATTCATTTTGACGTACATAGAACAGGCAACTGTCTGCATAGAAGACTAATGATTCGGACGGAGTCATCATCCTTTGATTTGGATGATCATCTGTTCGGCAATGATGTACATTTGATGTCCCTATATTTCTAAATATATTGCAGCCCGGATGGATGAAACTAGATCCGGGGTCTTCAAAACTCATTCAATATTCACTTGGATTACAATTCGATCCATGTGAAAGATGGTCTGGAGTCGAACATGGAAAGACATCGCTTGATTACGAGCCAGTGATGTAAGCTGTTAACAGGTGTGAGAGGAATCACTAATAATGACAATGACCCTCAAGGTACTATAGTACAATTCATGTGGTGTGAAAAAGGGACATGGTGTCGAACACCACGTGAAATCTCTCAGTCGAAGGCCATTGATGTAAACCTGTCACTGAAAGTGAGAAACTTCCCATTGAGGCATGCAAGCTTCAAAGTACTGAAAGGGTTGTTCCTAGGTCGAATTCTTGGATAATGAGTTGATGTCGACAAGAAGTGACTCGTCATATGAGGGCCTTAATGAATCCCACATCTATGACAAATAATGGAGCAAATGATTTTGAAGGTCAAAACAATCTAATGATACAAGGTTCAAGGTGGCAGTCATGAAAGAATGGAGCGTGAATGTATTGCAGCAAATGAGACATAGGTGAACTCTCTGAGCGACTTCTCTTGAACATACCAGTGACATTGACATGGATTGGTAGTGTTAACCCCAAATATGGATGGTGTGATGGACCAATGGTGATATGACCGGTGAACGGAATAACCCAACCCGACTCGGACGGAGTGAAAGTGTCATGTTCAAGAGCGACTTGCTACCAATAAAGTTTCTTCAAGTTTTCTTCCCAATTTTCACTAGTCATTGCTGACCAGTACCTCTTTATTTTTATTAAGCTTGAGGAGGATAACATATGCGTGTTCTATAAATCGTCCTTCGGGCAAACCCGTTGCTATGTTTTAACGAGCCTAGCGACAGTGAAACTCGTTCTCGTCAATTTGGAAAAGTTTGTCGCTATTGATTTTAACGAGTTTAATGAAAATGATAACTCGCTCCTTTCTCAATTTTAGAGAGTCTGAAAAGGGATGGAAAGGAAAATCCAATAATCCTTTCTCGTCATATAATCCCTTAAGTCCGAAAAAGTATAAAATAATACGAAAGGGATGAATTTTCGATAGTTTTAATGAGTCAAGCAAGACAAGCACTCGATCTTTTTTTGTAATAATCCCTCAGGTCCAAAAAGATTAAAATCTAGAGGAGGGATAGCACCTTCGATGACTTTAACGAGCCGGAGAGGCCAATCGTTTGGAAATATTTTCATATTTTATGAGTAAGATGAAAAGAGCTTAAAGAAGACTCGTTTTTTGAGGAACGAGTGATAATTTCCGGTAGCAGCTGATTCCAGGTAAGGTTTGGAATTTTCCAATCATGGCAGTGTCACAAGGATGGCTAATAGAATCACTCATTGCGTATGTTCCTAAAAAATGGTAAACAATCAAATGGAGGCATATGATCGGCTAAACAGAGTGGAGGTGATGAAGATACCATGACCAAGGTTCAAAAGCTGATGATAATGCATTCAGAATGGTTATTTACTGGACATTGGTTCATTTGTTAAAGAGCTTAAACTCTTGGGGAAACATTTGCTCATTGATTAGGTTTAATTTTTAACGAGCTTGAACTTCACATAAAAACTGCTCGCGCTAGTCATATAATAAGGATATCTCATCGATAGGTTCAATTTTTATGGAGCTTGCACCATTCGAAACTTTTCTCCACATCCTTTTGTTATGAAAGCTAGGAGTGACCAATCCTATGAGTTTAAATGGTTTGAGAATTTACAAACTAAGAAAACAAATGTTCGCCCTTCACCTGCATGCAAAAAGGTTTGCATGACCCTAGGTATAGTGAAACATTTTCAGGCTACGATATAGAAGTTCCTGCATCTACAAATAGTTTCCATCCACACCGCAGATAGAAACACAACCTGGCTTAGTGCATTTGAACAGAGGTGATTCTAAATCCCAACCACCTAACCTGTACAAGGGAATCTTATTCCATTCTAATCCCATTTTCCTATATGGACGGGTGTTGAATCAATCATTTTCCTTCACAGAAACCTACTCTATACTTAGAGTTTCCCTGCTAGGATTCAGTCATGTCCTCCAAAATTACTCGTGTTCTTCAGGTGGACGGACTGGAGATTGATGACGCATTCCTTGCATGAAAATACCATTTAGGGATGGTATTTGACTATTAGCTATGTGTGAGATGGGGAACGAAAGCTGGTCTACGAGCTGCACCACTCGGCCTTCATGTGGAAAACGCATTACTCTAAAGAGTGAGGAGACAATGGCTCCCATGATATAAATATAGTCACGCCCAAGGAGTAGATTATAGTCTAGTGGTCCTTCAACTACCATTACGTTCATATAAATGGTTTTCCTTCTGAAAGTAATAGGCATATTTTGAAGGATCGCTAATGGTTGACTGGTTCCTTTGTCAAAGCCTGTCAGATTTCTCATCTTAGGCATAAGCGATGGAGAACCAAGTGCTTTCCAAGCAGTTGAGGAAAGGATACTCATAGAAGCCCCTTCATCTATGATGGTACCAACCATTCTGTAAGCTTGTACAATGATTCAGAATGGTACACTAGCCAGTAAACGAGGTCTGCCTAGTGGATTCCAATCATAGGGGATGACTAGGTTGCTTGGAGGTGGGACTAAATAGATGGCTGGATACGAATCCGATGAAATTCATTCCTATGGTAAAGGAACAGGTATATTTCCCCCATGTTCATCAGAGTCTGTGTTTATGAAGAGAATTTGAATGGTGTCGTTCTCATTCTCTCTAGTGACTATATCATCTGAAGGTGGACCTTCTGAAGGAAAGACTGGGTCAACTTCTACCTCGACCTTTTGAATTTCATCTGCTATGGATTCAGAGGGTTTATCTTCAATGATAGATGCTTCGACTTACCACAAT
Source organism: Pinus taeda (assembly GCA_000404065.3). Lineage (NCBI taxonomy): Eukaryota > Viridiplantae > Streptophyta > Pinopsida > Pinales > Pinaceae > Pinus > Pinus taeda. Next base: position 19,095 of record APFE031707399.1, on the reverse strand, counting down.
GGCATGTCAGTCAGATTTTCAACCAGTGATGGACTCGGCAAGAGTTTCTTATATCCAGGAGGAAGCCATAGTGGTGAAGCAAGATGGTTATCCAAAACTCTTTTAGCTTTGTCTAGGAAGGGGCAACAGTGGATGACGTGATCGCCTTCACACAATTTACAAGGAAATTTACATTTCCTTTTCTGTCCAGATACTTTGCTTTCACTAGTTGACGGTGTACTTTCAACATGATCATCAGAGGTTGACGAAACCAGCTTGTGCAAATGAGGAGGCTAGTCCCTTAAGATCTAAGGGATGCAAGGACAATCTCAATGATAGTGGTCTCCTTTACAAATGACACATGGAGATTTAGTTTTAAATGGTGCAGTGTGTGGATTTTCGCTAGATGATGCATGGTTGCCCCCTTTTTCTTTTGGCTCCTTCTTCTTCTTTTCCTTTTTCTCCTTTCACTTCTTCTTCTTCTCAGTTACTTGATCTTTACCTTTACTAGCATCATCAAGTGAACAAGAAGGAGGAGAGGGAGAAATGGATGAAGTAGAAGGTTGGGGGGTAACTCTAGTATCATCTATTTGTTGATTTGATTGCTCAGGAATCACGGTGATTTGAATGACAAAGGTCGAGAAGAGCCATATTGGCAAGCCGATTGTCAATCTTGGAAGTGACAATGTAGCCATATGAGGTGCACCAACATCTCCCCAAGAGGAGAAGGGACTAGGATTTCCTCCAAGGCGAAACCCTTGGTTGGTGGACTCCATTTTCTCAACCTAAGATCAACAAGAGAACAATGATGCTATTCCGATTAAAATAAATTTTATATGCTTTGACACAACCTGTTTTTTCAATTTTTAAGAGTCGAGAAAAAACAAAAGATGACTCTAGTCGCCTTTTATTTTTAATGAGCCCGAAGTGACAAGTGCTCAAATTGACCTTTTCTTTTAAGGAATCTGAAAAGCAATGACACAGACTACTTTGGAAATCTAGATAGAGGTATTACCAAACCAATCGCAAAAATGTAGAATACTTTTTACGGTACGACGGTCAATCTTCCCGAATGTTGTGTTTAGTGCATTGCGATTGATAGGGCGGTAGACACAGCTTCCTAAGGATAAAGGATATAGCCTATTATGGTCTCACAATATATAATCAATGGTATGTGGGAGCAGAAGTTTGTACTGGCACTTGTCATCTCAAAGAAGAGGAATCATCCAACCAACAATGAAAGTGAGAGTTACCAGGCTTTACAATGCCAGAATACGTCTCTAGCCTAGACTTCTAAATGTTGTGCATTAGATTCCAAAGAATTTTTTATGTTTGTTGAATTTATTTTATAGTTGATCTTGCTTAAGAAATTTTCCTTTCAATTTCACCACGTGATGTAGATATACAATTCCTAAAATGCAATCTAAGATGATAAACAATCGTTTAATATCTTTTTGCAATGAAAATCCTAGATACTAAGGAAAGAGAACTGAGGTTCTTTCAACATAGAGCACAGAGCACACACTAGATGCACTATCCTAAATCAAATCAACAAGCAGTCTAAATGCAAATGCACATGCATGTATTTTTTTTCAGCCTTCTTAATGTGTGAATGACAAGAAGAATGCTAAGTACAAATCTGAATTATCTTTTTAAAGCGACAATACTAACAATTTTTCTTCAAAATACGAATGGAAGATAACAACGAAACTTTGTGATTTTGAATTGAAAACTACTTTTGACACTTTAAAAACCACTAATTCAAATCAAATGCAGCAGTAATAGTATAATCAACTATCAAGAATAATAGGATTATTTTCTATGACTAAAAATGACACTTGAGACACTTCCAAATCAAGAAACGACAGTTTGATTACACTACTTCTTTGTAAAAGAGAACTGAAAATGGCGTACCATACATAAAAACATTCACAGTTCTTTGCACAATGGAGGTGGAATGATGGAAAGGAAGGGGATTTCCATAGTGGTATACTGATCACAGACAGCAAAAATCCTGAATAGAGCTGAAGAGAGTGAAGAAAAACTAAAGTCTAAAGGCAAAATTAGCCTTTTCTGACCATTGCACTTGTTACACAGGGAATCCAATATGCATCTCACCTATTGCATAGAGGAGGTACGATGCATACAGACTTCCTTGAAGAGAGGGTGTGATGGTACCAGTGTGAGACTTTTACTTGGTCTTTGGTCATAGTTTGCAGCTCAATTCAGGGATTTAGGTTGAGCAAGTGATGTTCAATAAATATAAATCATAGGGGTTGATCTAATGAGGCTACTAGAGCCACCACTAGGACAATTAGAAGGTTTTGACATCGGTTGTTCAATTTATAAACAAAACCTAGAGATAGACTGAAGCAACATTGATCTACTTTGCACTGGCATAGAAAAATCAATTCGAAGGCTAGTTGGCTTGACTTCAGGCTTCATCTATAAGTTTATAAAACAAACAAATATAGACAAGCAAACAATCTATCCTCTCCCCAATGGAGTCGCCATTTTGTTATTGGGAAATCAAGTGTCCACTTGGAGCTGCTAGTCCCACTAAGACTAGTAGCTATCTTAGAAACAAACAAACTAAAATTACTTTCACTTTCCTTTATGAGAAGTAGATAAGAGGGGAACAAAGGACATCAACCTTAGCCTTGCGCTTGGTTCCTTGCTTGGTTCCTCTCCCTTTCTCTACCCAGTGTCAAAGAGAACCTGTGGAATCAAAGTAGCATAATACTATCGAAGAACAAAGATCTACAGTCATAAACAATATAGGACCAGATATATATTGACCACACCAATGCATATATCATCAAACATACAAGAATGTGGATGACAACTTGAATAGCTTTATTAATATCAAGAATAGTGAAAAGGATTACAACCAATTGTTCTGACCCAGCATCATCCTCTAGCATGAAAGTCGTTCTTCACCTCATGTAAAGCTTAAATCACCCAACACTATGGTGTTGCACTAGGAAACCAACAACACTTCCTTACAATATACAAGATTCTAGCCTCTGGATCTCTGTGATGAGGGATCCATATATAGATGATTGTAGGGGGGTGAGTCAGCCTCTAGGATTTTGATTAGTGTCCTCTCTCTGATAGTTCTTGATTTCACTTGGAGATTGATGATCTCTCACTCATCCCTGGGCATATTCAGAGAGGCAAGTGTCAGAGGAGAAGTTTTTGGAAGATTCCATGATCCTCCACCTCATAAACTGTCTCTACCATTTGTCCATTTTCTCCCATCGCACCTTACAGAAGGGCTTTGCAGCATGCATCACACCCTTTACACTGAGCATGTGAGATGCATTGCACCCTCTGCACTGGGCATTCTGTATGGTCCAGTTTTGACCAGTTCTGAGTAGTTTTCTGTGGAAAACTTCTGGGAGATGATGTAATCAGCTGACCTTGTTCTTTTAGGCTGTGAAGCAACACTTTTAGGGACTTGGGAGCCCTTTTTTTATGGACATTTATGATTCGGGTTGCAGTGCCCAAAACTGTCTATAAAAAGGGGCTACCCCAACCTTGTAAGGGAATTTTGACTTGAAAAAATACTTTATTTTTAGTCAAGGATCTTCTAGATGGATCCTACTCGGCAATATGTTTCCATTCATATATGTCACATCACGTAATTTATTATGAAATCAACTCACAAAAAGATAGAAAAGAAAGATCAATGCCTTAGAAATCAACCTCTTCAAGGGAGAAACCTCCTTTACATTACACAAGTGAACAATTCATGGATGATACAAATGAAAAAAACACCTTTCTATATATAGGAGTCTAATGGGTCACAATATAATCAAAGCTGACATAAAAATAATAATAATATAAGGGCATAATAAAAATAATATAAGGGCATAACAATAACAATAGTTGGCTTCTATGGGGCATAATAATAACAATATGGGGACAATAAGGGCACAACAATAACAATAACGGATACAATGACAATAGTAATGTGGGAATCACTAGTATTATAGGTACCTAACATGCTCCTCTGCTTCAAAAATGTGTTGTCCTTAATGCTTGAGTAGATCTGGATGTTTCTGTATAAAATTCTCATCCTCCCATGTGGAACCTTCAGCAGCTAAGTTCTTCGACTTGACAAGATACTCTGAAATTGATCAACTTTGTAGCTATTGGGTTCTTATTTCTATGACTGCTTTAGGTTCCAATATGATTTTTTCTTCGTGGTCAAGTTTTGGAAATATTGTTTGAACTGGGAGCTTGTCACCAATAACCTTCTTTAAACATGAAACATGGAAAATTGGGTGTACTCAGGAAGCTTCAATAAGCGCAAATTTGTATGCCATAGTACTGATCTTTTGCAACTCCTTGTATAGGCCATAATACTTTGGTGATAATTTATTATCCTTATAAGCTTGATTGAGGGACATTTTTTTATATGGTTGTAGTCTTAGAAATACCTAGTCACTTGTGTCAAAAATTCTTTTGTTGCGATGTTGATCTGCATGTTGTTTCATTCTATTATATGCCACAGTTAAGTTATCCTTTAATATTTGGAGAACTCCTTGTTGATGCTCGATGTGATCTTCCACTGCTTGAACCTTATCATTTTTTGTTAGGTATGATGTCTTGGACGGTGGGTGATATCCATAAAGTGCCATAAATGGGGCCATTTTTGTTGCAATATGGAAGGAAGTTTTATACCACCATTCAGCCAAAGGCAACCATTTGACCCATTGTGTCTATTTATCAAATACAAAGAAATGAAGATATCATTCGAAACATTTTTTAACTATCTCAGTTTTCCCACCAAATTCAGGATGATAAGATGATCTATGAGCTAACTGAGTACCAAGAAAAGATAATAATTATGTCCAAATATTTTCAGTGAAAATGGGATCTATGTAACTTACAATAACCTTTGGGTTTCCATGTAGATTTTGAATTGTTTCATATATGCAGTAGAAACTGTATTGGCTTTAAATGGATGAGATAATGCACAAAAGTGTGCATACTTGGTAAGTTTGTCAACTACCACGATGATGCCACTCTTTCCTTCAGACTTGGGTAAACTTATGATGGAATCCATTGAAATCTCCTCTCAACATTGACTTGGAATGGATAAAAGTTGTAATAGACCCGAGGTCTTAATTGTTTCAAATTTATTTTGTTGGCAAACCAAACATTCCTCCACAAACATTTTAATATCAGATTTAATGCCATCCCAAAAAAAAGTCCTTCTTAACCTTGTGGTAAGTTTTTAAAAATCCTGAGTGCCCTGCTAAGGGAGGGGCATGCAATTCCATAAGAATCTTTTGTTTGAGTTGGGAATTCTGACATAGGTATAAGAGATCTTTGTACCATAACTAATGATTTTTCCAGCTAAATGTATCAGATGAGTGAGCATCGACAATTCTTCTTCATTCTTCCATTCATCCCTTGCTTTGTTTATCCAATCTGATTGGATAGTAGAAATGGAACAAGGCAATTCTTCCACATCCTCGTCCTTTCTTGAGAGTGTATCTACGACAACATTTTTCTTCCCTTTTTTGTATATGATTTCAAAGTCATAACCCAACATCTTTGTGACCCATTTTTACTTCTATTCTAAAGATAATCTTTGTTCTCAAAAGTATATAAGATTATCATGATCTATTTTTACCTTGAAGTGTCTTCCCATTAGGTAGGTGTTAAACAAAAATATCATCACCTTGATTATTTGCAGTCGGTGTAGGTCTATCACCACCTATACCAGCTTCCTAAGCAAGTCTCAAACCTCAGCTCTTCAGAACAAGCTTTAGAAATGAGAGAAAGACATCAAAAAAGTGATGTAACTATGGTTCCGCACTTTCTCTCACTTTCACCTACGGGCCCGCACCTTTTGTTCAGGATATCTGCATATTTATACGCTTTGTATGTAAAGGTGAGGGTGCGTACCCCTGTGAAAGTCAAAAGGCACAATTTTTATCTTAAAAAACTCATCTTGGGTTAATTCTAGAGTTTTCTAGAAGCATTTGTTACGTGGATTGTTCGCTCTAAGTGGTTCATGCATCCCATCATAGGAGGAACTAATCCCTTGTTGGGAGGAGCTATCCATTTTAAGGAGGATTCTATCCCTTTGAAGTAGGACCTGGTAACTGATCTCCATTGTACTATAAATTGAGGCATTGGGTCAGTGTCCAGAGAGGTTAGAAGCTGAACTTTTGAGGGTAAATGCTAGTGAAATCAAGACTTCCTATTTGAGCTTAAGAGGAGAGATCACATACCTTTTTGGCTTCATTGGGGAGTGAGTGAAGCTTGTCAAAGTAGAGGAGACTTCTTGTTGGACACTAGGAGGAGCTTGTACAATGTCAAGGCAATGGTTGTAAGGTTCTTCTCCTTTTGAATTAATACAATCAAAGCTCATTTTTCTCAACAAATATCTCATGTTATTTGTTTCATGGACTCCTTGACTTTAATGTTAAATATGTTTTATAATACTGGTTATTCAAGTGCTATATAATCGTTTGCCTTTTTTGTGTTTGCAGGTTTGTGACAAAGGAACTTACTTGGATCAAAGGAGCGAAGGCATCTCCAAACTCGCGTTGGACATGATGTAGGTGTTAAACACATTTGGTTGCCATTATTTATAAAGGGAATTTAGAGAAAGATAGTTTATCGTTGGTTTGTTTGTCATTAGGTCGTCATTAGATTCTAGGAAGGTCTATCTTGTCCGCAAGATCGACTCATTCCACGTGACAAAATGGTGACTCCACTGGGGACTTGATTGTTTTCCTCGTTTTTCTTTGACTTGAGAAACTTGCCTTTTTGTTTCTGTTTTTGACTTGTTGTGTGTGGATTTTGGTAGACTTAGTGGATTTAGCTTTGTTTTTTATTTTTCATTACTTTGGTCAAAGTCCGAAGTCTGCATGTGTATCAAAGTGCGTACCTGTACGCACTTTTACTTTGTGCACAGAGCGTACCCACACTGTGTAAACTCTGAACCTGTGTACCCTGCTAAATTTTTGAAAATTTTGACTTCTGCTCTTTAAATTAGTTTTACTTTGTTTTTCTAGTGGTTATCCTCTGCCCATACCTACATGTGACTCGTTGAAATCTTTCCTTAGTTTAATTTCATTAGCATTAGGGTTTTAGGTGAAATTCCTAGGAGTTTTGCTTGTTGGGTTTGTTTTTCCATTTGGTTGTGTAGTGGCTCTGAGCTTGGAGGTTGTAGGGACTTCAGATCACCTTAGTGTCTACCAGTCTTCTTATGAGTCTGACCATTTATGAAATCTCCCCTTGTTGAGGAATCCGCTTTGAGTTTTCTCTTTACAAAACTTCGAAAAGCTTGTGATTTAAAGTTTGGATTTTCATTTTCAAAAGGAAAACAAAATTGGTTGTTCTTGACTTATTTGTGATTTTAGACAAATTGGTCCTTGGTTTGCTTATAACCAAGTAAAACATCCTCAATAAGACTTTTTGTAAGCTTTTACTTCAAAATAGGTTTTCTTAGTTATAGTTATAGTTTTAAATGTTTTTTAAAAAAATATGAAAGGTCTCTCTTGAAAAAGTTTGTTTTTAGTAGCATTTGAGTTTTCAAATGAAAAGAGAAATTCTTGTAAAATAATTAGTTGTCTCATTTTTTAGTGCATTGAAATAAATACTCTTCTTTTGATTTGATTGTTAAGAAAGATTTGTGTTTTTAAGTATTTGCATCTTCCAACTCTTTCCTAGCTAGAACTTCATTGAAGAGAAAAGATTATTTGATCATCTTAAGTGAATTTTTGTAGTGATTTTGAGTCGAGTCTTTACACCATAAGTTTCATCTCCATCACCTCTTGACTTAATCAAAAACCACTAAAAATCACGCTTAAAATAAAATCAATCTAGCAAATTTTTGTTTCTAGGGCTCTGATACATGAACATAGCTTAGGCTAGTATCTTGGAGTAGGGAGTAATTAACTCTCCAAGATAGCAAAACAAACAAGTAGCTTTATCTTGCGGTAGGAGAAATCCAATTGTTGCATGTATGGTCTGGGAAAGCTCCTCTTAAAGGAGAAGCATGAGATCGTGTCCGAATCAGTGTGGGAATCGATTGTTCCTCATTGGGAACGACGCAAGATATTCACGTATTACAAACGGTAAACCTCGGATTAACCATTGTCGAGGAGCCTGGGGTCGCTTGTTGGTAAACCTCGGTTTATGTTGAGGAGACTTCAAGGGGATTGAGCTTGCTACTCTGCCCTTGCATGCCTGTCGGATCGTAGAATGTTCCCCCAGGTATATTTGTTTCTGTTGGTAACCTTAGTGACCATATTCTCTAGGATTCTTCCTAAGGTGACGGTGGCAGGAAGATACCACTCTACCTAGAGCAGGCATCGGCTAGACTCACTTCGATTTTCTGGGGGGTTCTCTTCACTCGAGATGGTTAAGTGGAGAAACTTGGTCGAGTCTATTCATTAAGCAGGTTACCGGGATAACTGTTCCAACCGCTATTTCTGTATCAAACTCTGTGATGTTGGATTTCATCACCAACTAGTGTTTTCGGTCCAGAAATTTATTGTTTGTGTGTGTTTGATCTCTTAGATTCTTCAGGCGTGTGATTCAATTTGTTTGGTTATTTAGAGAATTTAGGTGGTTTTCATTGAGATTTTACTTTGTTTGCGTGTGAAGTAGTTAAAAGTCTTTAACTTTGGCTGAATTACCGAGGCATTCTTGTAGACTTCGGGCCCAATCCCCTGAGTTTGTTAATGTGGCTGAGTTATTGAGGACTTCTCGTAGACTTCGGGGTCAACCTCCTGAAGACATACCAAGCCACTTTGAAGGCTTTCGAGTCCTCGTATCTCCCAGTAGCAGTAGAAGTGGATCACCTGAAGAAGGAGAACCTTCTTTGGTAGAATATTCTGATTCTCAACCGTTAGTAATTTCAGAAGTTACTGGTAGCATAGGAATCTGAAGTTGCTCCTACTCCCGTATGAGAGTTTGTTTCTCCGACTCCTAGTAGTCCTAGTTCTCCTAGGGTAGAAACCATAATTACCCAAGATCTTCCTGTTGGACTCATAGCAATTGAAGAGCTTGCTATTGTGGATATCGAAGAAAGCTTCCCTTTTCTATACAATCGAACTATCTTAGAGCTTAGGGAGCATGAATTGATTTTTTATTGTCCACCTAGGAGCACTGCTTGGTACTATTCAATGCCCAATCTTTTGGAAAATCTGAGACTTAGTTTTTCACCACCTCGCATTTTTTATCACCCTTCACCTAGAGATCATTATCCTGCATTGAATATGTCTAGTCCGTCATCCATGTATTCCCAATCTCCGGAAGCCTATTTGTACGATGGTCCTTCTGTTCCTGCTGGGTATCAGTCCATTTTTGGTACTTTTTCGAGAGTGTCTCCTCGTCCTATCGAACAAAATTTGTTAACTGGAAGTAGTGGTACTAAACCGTTGAGTGCAGAAGAAATTCCGACGATGTCAGGCCAACCTCAAGGTGGCCAGTTACCGCCTAGGGGGCAACCTCAAGGTACCCAGTATATGCCTAGGGGGCAACCTCAAGGTACTCAATTTGCGCCCGGGTGGCAACCTCAAGGACAGTACATACCTACGGGACAATACGTTCCTCAAGGTCAACCCCAAGCTCAATATGTACCCCAAGGTCAACCTCAGTATCAATATGTACCCCAAGGTCATCCTCAATATCAATATGCACCCCGAAATCAACCTCAATATTAGTATGTACCTCAAGGTCAACCCTAGTATCAATACGTGCCTCAGGGTTATCAACCCCAAGGTCACTACCCATCTCAAGGTTACCAACCGCCTTCTGGTCAACCGTATTATCAACCCTACCCTCAACTCGGTTATGGTCCTCAATATCCTCAAGGTCCATACACTGGAACGAATTTGGTGTGGGATCCATCTCAAAATCAGCAGCTCTTTCAACCAAATGTGCAGTCGTCATCTCAACCTGGACAACCTATGGTCGCTGGTCCATCTCAGCAACCCATCCAGTCTACTATTCAAACTTCTCCACCTTCTATAGTTTCTCAGTCTGGGCCTAGTACACCTCGTACTCTGCCTCAAACATTTGTTGCAACTACTGGAACATCATCTCCATCTACCCCACCTTCTTCTGGAGTATCAGCAGCTCTTGTTTCTATTGTTCCTGTATCTACTCCTGAGACCTCTTTACCTCAGTCTGGATCTACGGTCCAGACTTTGGTCCAGATGCCTGTAGGAAGTACGGTGGTTACTTCTCAACCTCAATTTAATCAACCTCCGTACCAAGGACAATATCAACCTCAATACGGTCCTGCTGCGTAGAAACCAACCTATCAGTATCAACCGTACCCTAGGTATACATATCAACAACCTCAAAAACCCAGTATGGTCCGGTTAATCCTAGTTTTCCAGGAGGACAAAATATCCCGAACGCGATTCCCATTCCTAGTTATCCTGGATATCCTCCTCCTGGGGCTGGTTTGCAGACCCCAAGTTTCAGGGACCCTAATCGTCAGCTACCATTCATTGCAACTTTGGACTTACCTGAATTGACGCGTCTTATGAACGATCCAATCAACTATCTCCCGTATTGGCCGCCAATGCTGCATAAGTTGCCCAGTGATATTCTGAAATTTGAAGGTAAACCTGGAGAGGACCCGTCGAACCATGTGATGACTTATCATCTATGGTGTGCATCCAACTCCATTTCTGATGATTCTATTCATTTACATTTGTTTCAGCGCACTCTAGTTGGTCTTGCAGCCAAATGGTACATCGAATTACCGCGAGCCACTTTTTATGATTTTAGTTAGTTAGCTACCTCGTTTTTAACTCATCTTTTTATGATTTTAGTCAGTTAGCTACCTCATTTTTAACTCATTTTCAGTTGTCATTCAGATATGACAATGGCACGGAGCTATTAACTTCGTTAAAGCAGTTGATGTCCACGTACATCTCAGATCATATACATGAATGGAGATTTCGCCAGCGTTTAGTGAAGGTTTATATCCCGGATCAAATATTAGCTGAGTGGTTTGTAAAATCCTTGTTGCCTAAGATCACTGAAGATGTAGCTAAAGCTCGAGTAGTTACTGAAGAGCAAGTCATTGCTCAAGCGCAGTACCTTGACTTATTTTACACTCAGTCGGGTACGTTACACAAGAAGATCCCTAATCTACCTAATCAAAATCAAATCGTTGCTGCTCCTTCAGGGTCTCATGCCACTGATGGTATGATTGGCATGGTAAATACTAAAACTAAGAAGAAAGCTTCTAAGAATTCTTCTCCTATAATAACCTTTCCAGATTCCCCGACAGGAGAGTCTTCCACGGAACTTTCCGCCGATATTCACATTGTAAAATCTTCTACAGCTAAACCAAAAAACGGTGGTAAGAAGAAAGGGAAGAAGAAGAATAAAGAGAAAAATCCAAAAGAGAAACCTGAAAAGGTGGAACCCTCTGATGAAAAACGCAAACCTCGTTATCCGTGTCTCACTTGTGATGAAGACCATTATACGAGAGACTGCCCTCATCGGGCGGAAGTTGCAAAAGTCGTCAAAGGTTCCCAAACTCCTGTTGTCTTGAAGGATCCTTTTCCAGCTCAAGATAGTAAGATGATAGGTTCATCCTCTAGTGCCAATGAAGAGCCCATATTGATGATGTCTCATGTAAGGATTGTGACTCGATCGCAAGATTATGGCAGTAAAAGTCCTGTTGATGGAAAGGAAGAAGAATCTTCTCATTCAAATCCATCAACCTCAGCTCCTGGTTCTGATCCACTACAAATCGAGAAACCTAACCCGGACTTATTAATGAAACTGCCCACAAAGGGTGTACTTCAAAAGTTTGCTTTCAATCCACATGTGAGAGTGCCTCAGAATTACAACATTTTTGAGGATTTAGCTGTTTCACCCTCAGCAATGTCAGATTTGGAAGTGCTGCAATCATGTCCAGCACAGAAAAAATTACTTTTGTCGGCTATAGGAGCTGTTGACACTCAGGACCTGAACCTAATAATCTTCAATCTAGAAAATAGTGCACTGCATCTCCCCCATCAAATGGCTGTCCAGATTCCAGTAATAGTCCAAAACAGACCTGTTCATAGGACTGTGATTGACGAGGGAGCTTCCACGTGCATTATGTCGATACAGTGTTGGAGATCGCTTGGTTCTCCTTCGCTGAATCAATCCCCGACAATTCGTAAGGCCTTTGATGGCCATGGGTTCCATCCTTTTGGCATTTTACAGGATCTACCTATAGGGTTTGAAGGAAAAACCATTAATCTATATGTGGAGGTGGTTGATGCCCCTCTAGATTACAACCTTCTCTTTGGTCGTACTTGGTCCTACGCTATGACAGTTGTTGTCTCATCGGTATTTCGGCTTATCAAGTTCCCTCACAATGGAAAGATCGTAACTATAGACCAATTGTCATACTTTTCATCCGACCCAGCCTCTGCTGAGAGCATTCAGCACATTAGAAAAGCGACGATCCCTTATAAGGATGTTGGTGTAGGGTTAGTTAAAGATTATGGTTTACTGGGCACTTTTCCTTTCCCTCCTATCAACGCATCGTCTTCTACTACAACAATTCATATGATTTCATCAGGAAGCATCGTTAATAATGATCCTTGGATCATTCCTTCTGAAACTGAGTTAGACTCATTTGGTACTCTTATGCCTTTGAGTCCGTATGAATTTGCATATCAGACCGTGCAGTCGTCTTCCGACCCAATATCAACCCAAATCGACTTTATGAACAAAGTCCATGGAGAGTCATTTTCAACATCAACCTCGGAATTAAAAACATTTTCCGAACTTGCTCAATTAGATGAGAAAATCCGTGAAATGCTATGTGTTGATCAGTTACCATGGGAAGATCTACATCACAGATCTTCGTTTGTACCCGAGAGCGATCGTTTTGAAAATGATTTTTCCTCAATCTTTACAACTGAATATGTTAAGAACGCTCAAAATCCAATGAAACATCCTGACTCTGAGTTAAATTTGGGAAATATTTCTATTCCTCTTAACATTTCAGTTAAGCCTGGAATTATTGAAAACGTTCATATAGGTGCCTCTTGTACGGACGATGAAATCAAAACATACAAGGCCCTATTTCAAGAATTTCGTGACGTCTTTGCCTGGTCCTATGAGGAAATGCCAAGAATCAATCCAGCAATCGTAATTCATGAAACTAAAACCTACCCGGACGCTAAACCCGTTCGGCAACATTTGCATCAGATTCACCCAAGAAAAGTTGCTACGATTAAAGCAGAAGTTGAAAAACTGTTGAAAGAAGGTTTCATTTATCCGATCCCGTTAACGGATTGGGTATTGAACACTGTTCCTGTGAAAAAAAAGCAAGGGACAATAAGAATCTATATCGACTATAGGGATATTAATCGAGCATGTCCAAAAGACAATTACCCTACACCCTATATCAATCAAATTATTGATGATTGTGCCGGTAGTGAAATTATCTCCTTTATGGATGGCTTTTCGGGCTACAATCAAATCAATATTCTGCCTGCCGATCAACCAAAAACAGCATTCATTTGTCCATGGGGAACATTTTCTTATTGAAAATTACCCTTTGGCCTTAAGAACGCCGGCGCAACTTTTCAACGGGCTATGTCTTACGCTTTTCATGATATAAAACACATTGTGCAACCTTATCTTGATGACTTGCCTGCTAATTCCTTACATAGAGCCAATCATCATATCCATTTACGAGCAATCTTCATGAGGCGTAGGCATTATCGAATTCGGTTGAATCCCCACAAGTGTGTGTTTTTCATTGAAACAGGTCGACTACTGGGATTTGTAGTTTCGAAAGCCAGAATTCGTGTCGATCCTTCGAAGGTTGAAGCTATCATCAAATTACCTCCTCCTTCGAGTCTTCGCCAACTCCAAAGTTTGCAAGGGAAAGAAAAAATTTTACGTCAATTTATCCCTAACTACGCCAAGATTACAAAGGAGTTTAACATGTTGTTGAAACAAAATGCTTCATTCTTTTGGGATGAGATAGCTGAGAAATCTTTCGATGCTTTAAAACATGCGTTGACCCATGCACCGCTGTTGCATCCTCCCAACTACAACCAGGACTACTACTTGTATCTCGGCACTTCCTATTCCACCATTCGAATGGTTTTAGTTCAGGAAGATGAATTCGGTACGGAACATGTGATATATTACCTTAGTCGCACATTGAATCCAACTGAGCTAAAATACCCACACGTGGAGAAATTGGCATTGACAGTTGTTCAAGTTGTCCAACATTTTCGTCATTACATTTTATTACGCAAAACTACGATCATTTCTGATTGCAACCCCATGATCTATATTTTGACCAAAATATTGATGGGAGGAAAGTACTCCAAATGGATTGTCATCTTGCAGGAGTTTGATTTGGAATTTGAAAAGTCCAAGTCAAAGAAATCTTTAGTTTTTGCAGAACTTATATGTGACTTCCCTCGTGTTGATTCAGAAACTTCGACGGAGGAGCCCATTGCGGACGAATCCTTGTTTCTGATCAGTACTTTAGATCCGTGGTATGGAGATATCATCACTTATCTCCAAACCCAAACCTTTCGGCCCGATCTTTCACGATCCGACCATCGAAAAGTCCAATTCCAATCCCAACAATTCAAAATTATTGGAGATACTCTTTATCGCCTAGGGGCAGACTCTATTTTTCGATGTTGTTTGACTCATGAGGAAGTCAAAAGGGTCTTAAATGACTATCACTCTGGAGCGTATGGTGGTCATATGTCTAGGTAGGCCACTACCCAAAAGATATTGCGCGTTGGCTATTTCTGGCCATCTTTGTTTAAAGATTATATTACCGCGGTCTGAAAATGCCACAATTGTCAAATTTTTTATTGAAAGATGCGCACTCCACCTGCTCCTCTTCACCCTTTAATTGCTGTTGGTCCTTCTGCCAAATGGGGTATTGATTATATTACATGTAACCCTCACTCGGCTGGGGGGCATGCGTACATTATCCTTGCGGTAGATTATTTTACTAAGTGGGCCGAGGCGATGCCTACATTTGAGGCAGACAGAAAAAGAACTGTAATTTTCGTATTCAATCATATAATTGCTAGGTTTGGAGTTCCACAAGCGATTATCACTAACCATGGGCGTCATTTTCGAAACGTTATGATGACAGAACTTACAGACCAGCTTGGCTTGCGTCATGACAGTTCAACTCCTTATTATCCACAAGCTAATGGTCTGGTTGAAGCCATCAACAAAGTCTTAGTCATCATGATCTGACGGATCATTGGAATTCATCGGTCGAACTGGTACAACATGTTATTCTCAGCGCTGTGGGCATACCGAACCTCAGTCAAAACGTCAACAGGGTTCACTCCTTTCCAACTAGTTTATGGTTTGGAAGTCGTGCTACCTATTGAATGCGAAATCCTGTCATTGCGAACGAACATCGAATTACTTCCAGCTACTTTTGAAGAGGAAATACGTTTATTATACTTAGCTCAGCTAGATGAGAATCGCCGCGATGTTGCATTAGCGATCGAATCTCATGCCAAACGTATTAAGGCTCAATATGATCGAAATGTAACCCCTCGAAATTTTTCGGAAGGAGATTTAGTGCTTCTATACGATCAAGCGAATGATAAATTGGGCGCTGGAAAATTCGTGCCTATGTGGCATGGTCGTTTTGTTGTCAAGCGAAAGCTAGCGAAGAGGGCATATGAATTGGTAGACTTTGACGGGGTCTCTTTAGGTAAACCCAGAAATGGTCTTTACCTAAAGAGATATTATGCTTAAATCGAGTGTGAAGGATTTTTAGTTAGGTTAGTTTTTCTTCTAGCTGGTGTGTTTTAGATTAAAGTGTGCTTAGCTTAGAGATTGAGTTTCCCGTCGCTATTCCTGCTTATCTTGGTTTTACGTTTGATGTCGCAGATGTCGACGCCTCTTCAAACATATATTGGTTACACTGATGGCGCTTGTCGTAGTACACGGAATATTTCTTCTGCAGCTTGGGTTATCTATTTGCCCTCTGACGAGTTGGTATATATGCATGGGGTAAGCCTCGGTCAAACAACGAACAACATTGCAGAGTATAGTGCAGTGGTTGAGTTATTATTTGAATCTATTTCATTTGGGATTCGAAGTTTGATAGTGAGGTTAGATTCTGAACTCGTTGTATTACAGCTTCATAGAGTATATGCCATTAGAAATCCAATGTTATTAAGATTATTTTTGAGAGTGCGTCTCTTGGAATGTGAATTTGACTATATTGAATATCAGCATATTCCAAGATCTTTAAATACATTAGCAAATGCAATTGTGTCTCGAATGCTAAGTAGACATTTGCAATAGTCATACAAGTAAATTTAAAAACATTCCATAACATGTTTAACAAGATAAGCTGGTAATAGTGATATAGTATAATATAGGAGTGTGTCAAAATATACATCGTTCTCGATCATAGGTTGAAAAACACCTTATGATCGGCAAAAATGATAAGTACAAAGAGAAAAAATGTCATATGTGTCTACAATAGGCGATCATCCCATCACTAGTGATGATTGCGATAAGAAACCACTGCACGGGCCACCTTACAAAGAAACCTCCTAAAAGGTCCTGGGACCCCAATCACATAGCGCTGAAGTCGACGAGGAATGTCATCTATGCTGGTCTCCGGAATGTCTCCTGTCAAGTGCTCTAGATGGCTCTCCAATTCGGCCAAGGTCTTTACTGATTCGTCCTGTGGGGCTGGTGTCACTGTAGCTGGTTGTTTCCTCTCGTAAGGCCGGAGAGCGGCTGGTCGCCGTGGGCCTGCATCTGCATTTGAAACTTTTACTATCAATTTTGGGACAAGATAAAAACAAAAAAAACAAAAATTAGGAAAAACGTTGAAAATGATCTTACCTGAGTCATCCCATTGCTCTCTTGGTGGAAGAGCGATGTCTGGGTCACCGCGAAAATCTACCCCAGCATAAGGAAAGTCTTGAATAGAAAAAACCTGGTTTTCCAACCATTGGAAATACTCAGGTTTGAATCGAACGATCTCTATCCCCTCATCAGGATGACGGGCCATAACTGCAACCCATCGTATCAGTTTGGGCTCTCGAGGAAGTCCAGCTCCAACAGTGAGGTGCTGTGGGACAAACATTGGGACCCTCTCCAGACCAAAGCTCATAACTAAAGTACCATATCCAAAGGTCTTCAATTGTCCGTTCTTGGCCCTAGTCAGTTGGCCTTTTACATTAGCCAACATAGCATCACACCAGTTGAAAATGTTGCCTCGAAAGCAGTCAACTGCCATCCGCATCTAGGATCCAGTGGCTACATGTAGTGCTGCACTCCCGCAGAGTCTGGTAACTGTAAACACAATCACCATGAGTTCAAGACGGGACATGGTTTTGATATCTATCCCTTTGTCTCTGGTCTAGACATTGCAGTACTCTAGCCAGAGGCTATCGACAGACTGGCCACCTGCCTTAGCCCCGAATAGAGTCATATGTTCACCTCTCTTAGGAAAACCAGTCAAAAAGTATATGTCTGTCGGCTCTATTTCGAGCTGGTGATCACCAATGAAGAAGCACTAGTCCTGTATGCTCCACCTATCTACCAGCCACTGCAGAAAGTCCACCTGGGCCCTCATGCCAGGTATGGCCCAGAATTTGTACAAGTCGCATGGCTTCAATGCATCAATCGAAGGTTGATGATTTATCACAGTGAGATCTACATCCTCATGCTCCCGTTCTTGCCAATCAAGCATGATGTTTACCCTACATTCAGTAAAAACGCGGATTAGAATATATAAAATTAAAATTTTTGGGTGAAATTTGAGTTTGGTAGGTTTTAAAAACCTTTGCGCGGGGTACGCACTGTCCCTGTTAGAGACAGTGCGTGGGCCCACACCTTGCATTCACAGCAAGTGCGGACCCCTGACGTTTTTCCCATTGTGAAAAAGTCGGGGTACGCAGGTCCCCTGTGTTACACTTGCGGGCCCCTGCGCGTGGGTTTTTGACCTTAAAGCTCCTAAAAAAATTAAGTGAAACCCTAAAAAACAATTTGAAACAGATGAAATTGAAGAGTAGGATGATGTGGATTACCTGGAGGAGACGGCGCTCGATTCCAACGGACAGATTTTCCGCAATATTCATGGGAAGCTTTTGACCAAAAGCCTTCTTTTCTCACCCAAATCTCAAACGATAAAAATGAATTGAAGAAAGCCCTTTTTATAAGTTTTTTGAATAAATAAATTGTAAATTTGTTTATGTTTCACTTTAGAAAGGTAACTTTTGCAACATTTTTATCCATTTTAAATAGGTATGAGTAATGTTTGAGTTTTTGTTCAGGATAATGGATTTTTCAGGCAAAATCGGTCATTTTCGACGAAAAAACATTAGAGTCACCTTTAAGCTCTTTTCTGACTCCTAAAATATGAAAAGATTGCTGAGTTTTTATTTTTAAACTCGTTAAAATGGAACTAAAAAGACGGTCCTCTTACAGCCCTTTTCTGATCGTAAAAACATGAAAAGATTGTCGGATTTTTGTCGTTTCAAATTTTATATTGGTCATAAAATGACGTGACATTGATCACTTTTTTACTTTTTCAGATCAGAGGCACTAATTATGAAAAGTACTCCTTGGTCGTAAAGATCAAGCAGTTCTCTCAAGTATTATTTTATACTTTTTCAGGCTTGAGAGACACAAATTTACGAAAAAGGTCAACCCTGGAGTCTTCTTAAGTTTTTTCAGACTCTCTAAAATTGAAAAAAACTGAGTTTCTCCTATACTGGACTCGTTAAGATTTAACAGTAAAGGACTTGTTCCATTACAAACAGGAATGGACCACTCCTTCTTAGGGTTCGAATTTAAACTAAGTTGGACTCATCCGAAGGATGAGCTTATAATCAAGCAAATGTTATCCTCCTCAAGCTTGTAAAAAATAAAGAGGTACTTGCCAGAAATGGTGGGGGAAAATAGAGAAAAATGAGCCTGTTTGTCATACTTTGTAAGCACTCTTGAACACGACACTTTTATTCACCTGGGTTGGGAAATCCTTTGCTTAACAGTTGATCAAACCACATTGAAAGTCTTCAGCCAGTTTCTGGGTATTAACTTTGGGTCAATTGTCACCAAACCATCTGCAGTGTCGTTATGTGT
>APFE031707393.1:124447-156896 GCA_000404065.3 Pinus taeda | reverse complement strand
TAGGGATTGATTTGTTAGATACAGTTAAAGTGGTATCCGACTTATAAAAAGGAGGAAAAATGTAATTAAACAGAGAGATGATTGAGGAGTGGATTTAGTAAAGCGAGAACAAAATTGTGTGTGGGTTATATTTTGAGACATAGGTCTTTATTTGTGTAAATCAGGCCCAAGGCTGAGACTCTGTAACCCTTTTGTTATGCATGAATTGATGTTGTGTGCATAATTATATATACGCAGCCTGTGGAGGTCCTCAAGTGCTTTGTTTTCTTTGTATACGGATCAGATTGATGCTTGCTCTGTTTTCCCGCTTTACAATAGATAATACTGAGTTAAAAGAGTAATCGGCGAGTCTTTTTATATCGTTTTGGTTCCACAAGAGGAAAACCAAAAATACACTAAAAATCGTCGCAAAACACATTCAGAATTGGAATTCGGACTTCAAATATTATGGACGGAGGTTTTTAAAGTTATCGGGTCCGTGGAACCTAAATCGCATCGCTTAAGTAGAGAGGAACTGGCTTGTTGAATCGTCGAACTCCGACATGGCGATATAACCGGATCTGAAGTGTTATAGAGAAGGGGTGATAGTCTGTTGGGTCCGCAAGCGCTATCGCATCGGCGCTTTGAAGTGGAGGAAGTTTTGACAGTGGCATTGCGATTTGCGATTCGCCGATTAGATCGTGGCCGTTAGATCACGATCTATTGTGACCGTTGGATGGTGGAAGCAGTTTCGCTACAGTGGATGGTATTTTGAGCGTATCAAAGGTAGTAAGTTGTTTGGGAAGGTCGCCACCCGATTCCATTCAACCTTCGACATGTAGCAAAGGCGGAGGGGATTAAAACCGCTTTATTGGGCGATTAACTCCCGATCTACTGTTCTATCCAAAATCTCCGATGACCGTCGGATATCGCAGATCCAGATCAACGGTCACCGAGGGTTGATGTGTTGAATTTTGATGTACGATAAACGCACTGATACAAAAAGGCAAAAATCAATGTTTTGTGTGGTTTTTCAATGTATTTCAGTTTAAAAGAAAAACAATCGGGTTAGAGTAAAAAGGGGTTCTGCAAGTGATTATTGGGGCTTTTGTGAGTTCTGCTTCTTCGCTGTGTCATTTGTGGTATTGGAGCAGAAGGAAGGGTTGTTTGCAGCGAAAATTACGCCCAGGAGAGGCATTGGTCGAGGAAGACCTGAACCAAATGCAATTCTACTGGAAGAGGTATGGAGTCTGCGTATGAAAATGGAGACAATTGAGACTGCCCAGAGAAGAGCACCTGATGAAGGAGATGAAAGTTCTTTAGAAGAATCTCCTGCAGAGGAGGTTGTAGAAGAAGACAATGAAACTGCCAAAGTCATTAAGATGTTGGCGAAAGTAGGAGGAAAACCTAAGGCGGAAATCCCTATGTATGAAGGGAGTCTAAACATAGAAGAGCTAACGGATTGGATCAGATCCTTAGACTAGTACTTTGACTATGAAGAGGTTGATGAGGGGAAGGGGGTGAAGTTTGCATTTACCAGATTGAAGGGTCATGCAACTATTTGGTGGGACGAGTTACAAACATCAAGAATGAGAAAAGGGAAGTCCAAGATCAAGCTATGGGACAAAATGGTAAGTAAAATGAAAGCCAAGTTTCTGCCTAAAGACTATCATTTGAATATTTTTAAGCAATTGCAAAATTTTAAGGCAAAAAGGAATGTTTGTTAAAGAATATACAAAAGAATTCTATAGATTGAATATTAGAGCAGGGAATGTAGAGGATGATGTGGAAAAGGTAGCTAGATATATCAATGGCTTAAGGTATGACATACAAGACGAGATTAGCTTGTTAAGTCTGAAAACTGTTGAGGATGCCTATCAAGCAAGTTTGAAGGTAGAAGAGAAGGTATTGAGGAAACAGAGTCAAAGGAATAGAGGAAAAAGCTCAGCAAGAGGTAGGGGAACTACCAGACCAAGGGGATAACAACATCAGCATGAAGCAAGAAGCTCAAGTAGCAGACCACCACAGAGAGGAGAATATAATAGAGGAAGATTTGTGCTTAGAGGAAGAGGGCGAGGAAGAGGTGTTCGGTGTTATACATGTGGAGAATGGGGACATATGTCATGGGACTGTCCTCATAATAAACCAACAAGTCAGAGGAATGCAAATGTGGCTGAGGCAAATCCAGAACCACCTCGACTTATGGAAAAGGAAGAACCCACTGAAGAAGGTGAATCACTATTATTGAGAAGGACTTTTCTTAGGGCAGAATCGGAGATTGGAGAACCAGCACAAAGGAAGAATTTGTTTAGAACTACCTATAAATCCAAAGGTAAGTGTTGCAAAGTAATAATTGACAGTGGAAGCATTGACAATCTTATTTCTACAGAGATGGTGGACAAGCTCGGACTAGCAAAGACCATGCACCCTACTCCTTACAAGGTATCATGGTTACAAAACGGACATCAGATTATTATGACTGAACAATGCAAGGTGGAGATACAAATTGGTACGTATAAAGATGTGATATTATGTGTTGTAATGCCCATGGATGTATGCCATGTATTGCTGGGAAGACCATGGCAATTTTATCGAAAAGCTATTCATGATGGAAGGAGAAATACTTATACTCTGGAGAAGGATGGAACTAAACACACATTACTACCATTGAAGGACAATGCTGACAAAGGAACACCTGGAAGTAGTATTATGTTGATAAGTGGAAAGGAGTTGCTACAGGAAGTAGTGAAGAACGAGGAGTTACATTTTGCTATTGTGGGAAGGCTAAAGGTAATTTTGACTCCCACAAACTTGGATGATTTACTTGAAGAAGTTAAAACAATGTTAGATGATTTTGCTGACATTATTGTGGATGAGTTTCCAAATGCATTGCCACCAATCATGAGTATTAGTCACCATATTGACCTAAAACCAGGAGCAAGTTTGCCAAATAAAGCAGCATATAGATTAACTCCTCAAGAGAATGCAGAAGTTGGAAGAAAAGTGCAGGAGTTGATGGATAAGGGGCCAATCAGAGAAAGTCTTAGTCCATGTGTTGTACCACGATACTCAGTCCAAAGAAAGGAGGAGAATGGCGTATGTGCACAGATTCCAGAGCCATCAACAAGATCACTATCAGGTACATATTTCCTTTACCACACATGGATGATTTAATGGATTGTTTGAATGGATCAAAATACTTTACTAAAATATATTTGAAGAGTGGATATCATCAAATGAGAATCCAAGAAGGCGATAAGTGGAAGACTGCATTTAAAACAAATAGTGGATTGTATGAGTGGTTAGTGATGCCTTTTGGACTCACTAATGCACCTAGCACATTCATGAGATTAATGAATGAAGTCTTGAGGGAATATGCAGGCAAGTTTGTTATTGTTTATCTTGATGATATTCTAGTTTTTAGTAAAAGTAAAGAAGAACATTTAGAGCATCTTAAGTTGGTCCTAACAACTCCGCAAAAAGCGAAACTACTGATATATCTGAAGAAATGTAGTTTCATGAAGGAAGAACTGGTTTACTTGGGATTTGTAGTTTCTAAAGAAGGCTTGAAGATGGATCCAAAGAAAGTCCAAGCAATTTGGAACTGGCCTACTCCCAGAAATATATTTGAGGTAAGAAGCTTCCATGGTATTGCAAGTTTTTACAGGAAGTTTATCAAAGGCTTTAGTCAGATTTGTGCACCTATTCTTGAAACAATCAAGGAGATCAATCAGCCATTCAAGTGGATAAAAACAGTTGACATAAATTTTAATTTGCTAAAGAAGAAAATCACAAAGGAACCAATTTTGGATTTACCTGATTTTGAGAAAGTCTTTCAAGTAGAAACAGAGGCTAGCGGAGTTGCAGTTGGAGCAGTTTTGAGTCAGGAGCAAAGACCAATAGCATACTTCAGTGAGAAATTGAATGATGCAAAGAAGAAATATTCTTCTTATGATAAATAGTTTTATGCTATTGTGCAGGCCTTAAAGAAATGGAGACATTATTTGCTGCCAAAGGAATTCATATTGTATTCAGACGATCATGCCTTACAGTTCATCAATAACCAGCCGAAGCTGAATCAGAAACATGATAAGTGGGTATAATTTCTGCAAAGATTTACTTTTGTAATAAAGCACAAGAGTGGTAAGTCAAATAAAGTAGCAGATGCATTGAGTAGGCTAAGTTTTATTGTGCAAGTATTCAAAGTGGGTGTTGTAGGATTTGAGGAAATGATTGAAATGTACAAGGATGATGCAGATTTCAAAGATATCTATACAACATTTCAGAATCCAATGAGTCATAACAGAAGTTAGTGGTTGGACTATCTCATTCAAGGAGGCTTATTGTTTAAAAGCAACAAATTGTGTATTCCCAAATGTTCCATGAGGGAAAACATAATAAAGGAGAAACATAGTGGAGGATTATCTAGTCACTTTGGACAAGATAAAACCTTTGCTCAGGTAAATGCTTCTTATTATTGGCCAAAAATGCAGACTGATGTAAAGAAGTTTGTTGAAAAATGAAGGATATGTCAGCATGCTAAAGGAAGGAGTCAAAATACAGGATTGTATCAGCCATTGCCAATACCATACCGACCGTGGGATGCAGTTAGCATGGATTTTGTTTTGGGATTACCAAAAACCTAAAGAGGAAATGATTCTATTTATGTTGTAGTAGATAGATTTTCCAAAATGGCACATCTCATTGCTTGTAAGAAGACTAGTGATGCAACACATATAGCTAATTTTTTTTTTTTTTTTGGTCAGAAATTGTAAGATTACATGGATTGCTTGTAAGTATTGTGTCTGATAGAGATACAAAGTTTGTAGGGAATTTTTGGAGAACTCTTTGGAAGAAAATAGGAGCTAACCTCAGTTTTAGTTCAACATACCATCCTCAAACATATGGATAGACCGAAGTAGTAAACAGGAGCTTGGGGAATATATTGAGGAGTTTAGTGTATCAAAATCCTAAGCAGTGGGATTTAGCACTAGCTCAAGCTGAGTTTGCTTATAATGGTACTCCAAACTGATGTATTGGAATGAGTCCATTTCAGATTGTTTTTGGAATGAATCTAAGAGGTGTGTATGAGCTAAGGGATTTGAGTAAACAAGAGACCATAAGTGCAAAAGCTGAAGAGTTTGCAGAACAGATGCAGAGACTACAGGAAGAAGTCAAAGGCAAATTACAGGAAAGCAACAACAAATACAAATAGAGAGTAGATATGAAAAGAAAAGAATAAGAATTCCAAGTGAGAGATTTAGTGATGGTGTATTTGAGAAAAGAAAGATTTCCTGTTAAAAATTATAATAAATTGAAAATGAAGAATATAGGACCATGTAAAATTGTAAGGAAGTTTTCAGCTAATGCATATGAAATTGAGTTGCCAGAAGGGATTGGAATATCCCCCATCTTTAATGTTGCAGATTTGTATCCATATAAAGAGGCAAAGACAAAGCTACATGAAGAAACTATAAGAGATGAAGTTCAAACTGTGAACTGGGAAGAACAAATGCCAAAGACAGCTAAGAAGGAAGTGGAAGATGTTTTGGAGAAAAGAGTATCCAAAAGAACCAGAGGACAAACTTATTTCCAATATCTAGTCAAATGGAAAGGACAATAAGTGGAGGATGCTAGCTGGTTGACAATAGCATAATTGAAGAAGTATGGAGTAAGTCCTGAAAGTTTGAAGGACGATTCTTTTCTTCCCCTGGAGTCTGATGTAGGAGCATTTGGACTTAGCCAACAATGTGAAACTTTGTTCACTTGTTGTGGCTAAACAAGTGAATTTCATTGACCTGATGGGTCAAAAATCAGTTTTAGTGAGAGGGTTTGATCTCTCAAGAAATGAGTTGTATTTCATTATTGTAATAAGTTATGAATTGTCTTATTTAGGCTCAAAGATGATTTGTTAGCATAGGTGTGAGATAGAGCTAGGAATTAGAAGATTTGTTGTTAGATTTATTAAAAATAGGGATTGATTTGCTAGATACAGTTAAAGTGGTATCCGACTTATAAAAAGGAGGAAAAATGTAATGAAATAGAGAGAGGATTGAGGAGTGGATTTAGTAGAGCGAGAGCAAAATCATGTGCGGGTTGTATTTTGAGACAAAGGTTTTTATTTGTGTAAATCAGGGCCAAGGTCAAGACTCTGTAACCCTTTTGTTATGAATGAATTGATGTTGTGCGCATAATTATATATACACAGCCTGTGGAGGTCCTCAAGTGCTTTGTTTTCTTTGTATTAAGATAAGATTGATGCTTGCTCTGTTTTCTCGCTTTATAATAGATAATACTGAGTTAAAAGAGTAATCGATGAGTCTGTTTATATCGTTTTGGTTCCGCAAGAGGAAAACCCAAAATACACTAAAAATCATTGCAAAACACATTCGGAATTGGAATCCGGACTGCAAATATTCTGGACGGAGGTTTTTAAAGTTATCGGGTCCGTGGAACCCAAATCTCATCACTTAAGTGGAGAGGAACCAGCTTGTTGAATCGCCAAACTCTGACATCGCAATATAACTGGATCTGAAGTGTTATAGAGAAGGGGTGATAGTCTATCGGGTCTACAAGCGCTATCGCATCGACGCTTTGAAGTGGAGTAAGTTTAGATAGTGGCATTGCGATTTGCAATTAGCTGATTAGATCATGGCCGTTAGATCACGATCTATCATGACCATTGGATTGCAGAGGTAGTTTCGCTACAGTGGATGGTATTTCAGGCGTATCAAAAGTGGTAAGTTGTTTGGGAATGTCAGCACCCGATTACATTCAATCTTCGACACATAGCGAAGGCGGAGGGGAATAAAACCGCTTTATCGGGTGGTTAACTCCCAATCTATTTTTCTATCCGAAATCTCCGACAACCATCGGATCTCGCAGATCCAGATCAACGGTCACCGAGGGTTGATGTGTTGAATTGTGGTGTACGATAAGCGTGCCGATACAAAAAGGTAAAAATCAATGTTTTGCGTGGTTTTTCAATGTATTTATGTTTACAATGAAAACAATCGAGTTAGAGTAAAAAGGGGATCCACGGGTGATTATTGGGGTTTTTGTGAGTTCCGCTTCCGCGCTCCGTCAAAAACAAAAATAATACAGTAGGTGGACATGCCAAAATATTCTACAACCAATTTAATAACCACTTTACATGATCTTTTAGCTAAGGTATTACACTTGAGAACAATCTATTCTATCCATCTATAATAGGATAACAACGAATTACGGAACATTAACCATTAAAAAAGCCATATGAAAGAAAGGAAAACCAAGGTAGTAATTTTACCCTACATCAAAATTAGATTATGTGGCCATGATAATTAGGGTCCCCATAATTTATAAGTGTACAAACATAGTAGTGGAGGATGATTAAAGAATGGATAGTAGCTACAGACAAAAGTATAAAACACAAATGAAATACATTTGATTAAGTGAATTAACGCCTTATCTCCAGTCTGTCTCCTTATTTCTTCCTATACATACCATGATTTTGGAAAGGTCCCCAGGGTGTGTATAAAACCATGCACCCACAACTCCTTTGAAACTCCTACCTTGTTCCATTTGTACCGACAACTCCTTTGAAACTCCTACCTTGTTCCATTTGTCCTTATATTTTTGCAAATGTTTTCGAGAGTCGGAGTCCCCTGTGTACTTTACAAAATCTTGAGGGTACTCCCCTGCTTGACAAAATAGACTTCCATTTCTATTTTTATCTTCTCCCATTATTGAAGGTAGTTACAATGAAATCCCCACCACCTTGCTGTTGTTTCTTGTAATGCGACATTTATTAGAGGTACTATGTATTCTTCAAGAAAAGTTGCATCAATTCTATTGATAAAATAATTTATTGAACCCATACCATCGAAAATAGGAAGTATCGTACCTCAGTGCCAATCGAGTTGATCTAATGGATTGTGGTGCAATTCCTAGTGTTAATTTCATATCCACCATGCTGCCAATCCTCCCAAGAGACTTCTGAGCCGAACTTTGAACTCTAAACGCTCTAACAACTGATGGACCCTTCAACCCTTGGGTTGATATAATCCTCCCTTCTTCGTATTGTTAGTCTATATAGTTGATCCAATAATCCTAGTTCTTCCCTATCATCTTTTAGTTTTGTGAATATTAGTCCTTGATAGGGGTCTAGAGGTTGGATTACTCTAACCCCTTCTACTTCAAAAGTCATCAGTTCCTTATTTAAATCAATTATGGCATAGTTCTCAAAATCCCAGTCTATCCCAAGCAATGCCAGGTAGGGGTGCTTGTCCGCCATGATGTCTATCGCTTCAAAGTCCGTATGGGTATTAATCCATGCTATATCAACTTCCACGTCTTCCATCTATCCAACCGGGAGGATACAATATTGATTTTCCATACACAGTTGGATTGGTGAAAATGTCAGCTTAGGTCTTCCCAGGGCTTACCACATCTTTCTTGGAAAAATGTTGACATATGAGCCTAAATCTAGCATGTTGTCCTTAATCTAGAAATCCGCAATTTGAGCATCAATTTTGAACTCCTTTCCCATTCTCTTCTTGTTCCTCCACACTCTCCTAGAGTGTCTTTCATGTAGGTTGCAGAGATGAATCCTCCCTTAACCACACCATCTGGGATGGATGCTTTCAGACTTTTCTGAATTTGTCCCAACAACTGATCATCATTCATGATTTTTAGAAATAATCTGAACCATTCTTTTATGGGTCAGGCATTGGATTGCAGTAGGTATGGGCTATTAGCCTTAAGGGATCTTGGTTGCTCCTCCTGTGGCCCTCCACCTACTATCAACTTTTTGAAAACATCTGTGGCTTTCTTGCAATATTTATTCTGTTGTTCAGGGTCATATGAGCACTTTGGGGAGGCCAATCTTATGATCTTGGGATGTTCCTTGGTTCATATGTCAAATCCAATATTTTTTCCTCCTTGTGTGACTATGTTGATATTTAAGAGGGGGGATGTCTCTTGTAACCTTGGCTCTGTATTAATCAAATTGTCTCCCCTTTGGCAATTGTGCTCTTCCTATCTTGCAATGAGCTCTAGACAGTCCTCTATTGCATGCATGTTGACCCTGCATTGAGAGAACCATGGAATTCTTGGTAGTGAGAAATCTCACATAGTGTTCCATTCTTGATAACAATTGTAACAACGAACTGGGCCTCTTCCTCCTAACCTACCTCTCCTTGTTTCTCCTCCTCCTCATCCTCAAGGAGTCTCATTGATTCAGAGGGCCTAATCGGTCTAACTGGACTGCTAGAACATCCAGTTCCCTACGCTGATCAATATGGTGAGTTGTTGAAGCACATAATTCATAGTAGGTGTTTTTTGGAATGTTGGATTATTTTTTGTAGTATCAGGAAAAGACAAGGCAGGTGCCCATATCCCCTGCATGCCTTGCAATAATCTGGTTGCATTGAACTCCATTGATTCAGGAATATCTAAATTAGTTGTGCCTTGTGTATAATCCTTGCATCCCTATTTGTGCAACTCCTGTAGTAGTTGTAGGTCCAGGAGTAACTACTGGTAGTATTTGGGCCCTACAACCTTAGGCATTCCGTAGCAACATGACCTTCCATTAAGCAGTTTGTACACCATACATTTGGTTGTGTCGGGTTTGTTGGTTGGAGATGTTCAAATTCTCTGTCAGGTTCACAATTTGATGTTGTAGACATTAAAAGGATGGATCATGAGGTGTTTATCCCCCAGGTACTCATGTGGGTATGCCCGCCATAGCTTCAATCTGTGTTGCTTTCTCCAAAGCATCCTGCAACGTATTAATTTTTTGTAGCATCAATGGTGTATCGGTGAGAGGCAATAATGCTTTGATAAACTAGTCTCGTTGACGATTTGTATCTATCGGGTAGCTTAGTTTACTGATTTCATCCTTAAATCTCTGCATTAGCTCCCATGCAGTCTCTCCTTCCCGTTGTTTTATTTCCCATAGTTCTGACAACCCTTGCTGATTGGTCTGGGGAAGCTTAAATTTTTGCACAAATTCCCTCTTAACATCATGTACAATTAGATTCTAATGTAGCTTTGACCACTTTATGAACCATCTCAAGGCCCTTTCTCTGAAAGTGGTTTGGAATTCAATTAATTTTATGTCATCTGGTGTCTTTTGGGCCCTATAAATCACTTCACTAAGATACCAATGTTTCTCAACATCATCGTTCCCTTTACCAGAGAACTTGGGATACTTGGTGAATGATCCAACCATATTTGACTAAACTTGTAAGAGGAATACAGATCCCCACAACGCAGGTTGTAATGATCCTTGCAGATTTGTACCACTATTACTAATTAGCATGCAACTGTGAAATCTTATAGTTTTGATTAACTTGGATAGGAATTTATCAGGATTATGATAGAGTACCAGGGGAAGGTTGGGGGAGATACTACCTGAGCTTCGGGGAGCAAGATCATTAATTCCTTTGGACGCGTCATCTTCAGCAAATAGTCTCCTTATAGAAAAGTGCATGTCATGATCCAGACCTTCCTCCGAGCCTAGGTGGCCCATTCCATCCAACGGTCCCATTCCTACTAGCGAGGGTGGGTCCCTGTCACTTTTCGGACCCACAGTTGTTGCAGTTGTCTCTACTCTTCCCATTGGATCTTCTTTCACACTTTCTTCCTCTTTCAGATCTCTTAACACCGTTTATGCTTGTTGTAAACTCTTTTGTCTCCTGTATAGCCCTCTCCCACCATTTCTCAATTATTGTAAGAGATTTATGGAATAACACTGTGTAGTATGAGTGATTTGTCTAACGTTTCACATGATGACTCCATCCATCATCGGGGACCAATGAGAGCTTTGTAGGTAAATGAGTGTTGGAGAGCCTTTTTATAAAAATGGTTTTTAATTCCCACAAGACACTCAAGCAATTATTCTGATCAGCGAAAGACATATCTGATCCCATGCAAGGATCGGGGGTTTACAAAATCCCTTGTTCTTGTGGCAAATATTACATTGGTCAAACAGGTCATCCTTTCAAAGCCCGCCTCAAGGAGCACATAAATGACACCAACCATAACCGACTCTAAAAATCTACCATCACATAACAATCATATAATTATAAGCACTTAATTTATTTCGACCAATCGAAAATCATAGCCTTTGCACCTTTCTATAGCTCTGGCATTATTCGAGAAGCCCTTGAAATCAAGAAGAACCCTAATAACTTCAATAGGGAGGATGGTTACATGCTTAGCCAATCCTGGAAGCTCGTCATCCACCATCTCACCCTTGATTCTTGGTCTACCCCTGATTACCTCCTTCTAAGGGCCTCTTCTTCAAAATATTCCTAGGAATTTTGGTCATTGTAATTACAATAATATAGTTTTATTATTCCTGTTAACCCTTTCATATACAAAAAATTGTTTTCAATTTGCTATAAATTTATCCTTTATCAACAACTGCTATTTAATTCTCGTCCTTAATTATTTAAATTTACAACTTATATAGATCCTATGTGTGTTATTATTTTTATTAACTAATTTCTCAACTAACTCTTAACCCCATAAATAACATAATTCCTAATTTTATTTGGTTTCATTAACCTCTTATTAAAATAATTTTATATTAACAAAACATTCTCCTTTTTCATTGTTTTGGTGACATTTTGTTAATTAATCCCATTCTAATCATTTCAAAAATGGTTGGTCAAATATTGTTTCAATATAAATATTATTTTATTCCATTTTGAAAATTTAACCATTATTCTATCTAATACACAATCCAATAATTTTTTCCTATAAAAAGGCTCTCCAACACTTGTTTACCTTGGCAAATCTCTCATGGGTCCTTGATGATGGATGGAGTCACCATCCAAAATGTTGGACATGTTGTCACTCATTGCTTTATCGATCATCAGTTGCTTCAAATGCATAGAAGTGAAGTTTGATGCTAATTTTTGAGCCACAAAAGCTATCATAGCTTAATCAGACCCTCTCCATCACCTAGTGCTTGGAAAGAGCTTTCTAATGGTACATGGAAGTTAAAAAATGGACTCTTGGAGTAGAAGTTAGAGCATGTTGAAGTTACCCTTGGAAAAGATGAAAAACTAAGAGAAAACACCAAACGAGCGAGGCAAATAATAATCCTGCAGTCCCGCAGTCCTGCATTCCTACAATCTCATAGTCCTATAGTCCTGCAGTACTACAGTCCCGCGATCTCGTAGTCCCACGATCCCACAATCTCGTAGTCCCGCAATCTTGCGGTCTCGCATACCGCATCTCACAATATCTCTATATCACAGTCCCTCGTTCCCGCATCCTACACATTGTAGTCATGCTCAATGTATGGACTGGTTATTTGGACCCTTTGAGATAGACAACATTTCCTTGTTGATTCCAAGCATGATTAATGTGCAACATGTTCCTCTCCGTAATCTCATTTCATTTATGTTTTTCCTCCTTTGAAATAGTATAATGAATTCAATTGGTTCGTTTTCAATCTATGGATTTATCTTAGCTGCTCATAGAAGACAGTACATGTGCTTATCACAGACCTACATGTGTTATTCATTAGCATTGCAGTACCTATACAATTACAGATTTACTTCTGTATTTGATTGACCTGCAGGACTTGTATTAGCCCAAATCTACGTTAGCTTTGGCAGAGAATGATACCCATGTTGTGTTTGTTCTGAAACCTTGTTTCGCATGCCTCTATTTCTATCATTCTACTGGAAAACCGTGGTTTAGGATTCTGTGTTGTTTACAACCCTATCCATCGAATTCCACTTTTTGTTGGAACATTGCTGCTTAGGATTATGATTGTTACAACCATATGCATCTTTTTCCCTCCTTCCTTTCCTCATCTCCATCATTACTACGACTTCAGTTTTAAGCTATCTCATTTGCATGTGTTGGCCACCAGAGGGAGAAGCCATTTCTCTTGGACATTACCCCAATATATCCCCATCATTTGGATCCATGAGTTGGATTAAATCTACCTTAGTGAATTCTTATTGAACCAAGACCCTTCTATTACCCTTTTACATGACAATTAGAGTGCTGATAACCCCTCACAGAAAATATTCCATTCAATCCTCTACTTAAAAGGTCCTAGGCACTGGTCTACAATAAACCCAGGGGTTGTCACTAGGAGGATTTGTATCTCCCCTATAGAACTTGTGCCACAGAGTGCTAGATTTAGCTACAACATTTTTCTCGCGTCGCTGTAGGGGAATGGATTAGAATACTTTTCCTTGGGTACAACAAAGTTTTACATTTCCCCTGTTAGGTGAGCAAGGGAAGTGTGGGTTGAAGATCTCTCACCTTGGCGACTCCACTGTCAAATTTATGGTAAACATCCTGGAAAATCCACTATCACTATCTCTATTGATCATCTTGGCTTTCAAGTAGCCCCATACTCACTCAGATTCTACAACAACCCAAAACTCCGCCTACTTTTGAAGCTGAAATCAATCACATAGGGAGGTTTTCAAGATGGTCCTTCCTGCATTCCTGGCCAACCAATTTTCCCCACTGTATTTCTCTTCTATTGATGGTTATCCCAATCATGTCCCAACATGTCATGAGTGGAATTCCTATTTGCATAGATTCAGTGGGAACACAGGGAGAAGACCTAACCAGCACCTCAAAGACTTTCATGAATGCATGGAGCAACAAGGTATTTTTCTTGAAGATGTACAAATGAAGTTGTTCAAGTGGTCTTTAGATGAGGATGCTAGAGTTTGGTTTAAAACGATATGTTGTGGTAGCATATCTTCTTTGAAATGTTTTCATAAAACATTCTATCAATATTTCAAAAAAAATTATCTACCAAATGCTCTATTTGAAGATTGTTGCACACTTTGTAATGATGAAGATATTCTTGAGGTAAATAACCTTGATGAAGATGTGTGTGAGAGCTCATTCCAAGAAGATATATACTCACATCTAGAAGAATATCCCCATGAGAAAGAAAGAGAAGAAAGAAACACCATTGAGTTGCCAATAAACTCTAAGAGGGTTTATTCAGTTGAGTCTGATGTTTCTCCTTCTTATGATGAAGATAACTCTAATGGAGAGTCAAGTGAGGCAGAGCTACCATACTCCTAGTTATGGGAAAATGAACAAGAAGAAGAGGCCTATTAGGAGGTCCACAAAGAGGCTCTAGTCCATGATGCGTATCTTTCACATGGAGGGCAGGATCAAGGACCTCCTCCAATCTATGATTCATATTATTCAGAGGAGGAGTAAATGGTCATGAAGGTGTAGAAGGAGTTGTTTACTAGTAAGTGGGGAGAAAGCTCCCAACATCAAGTTTTTCAAGAAGAGCCCAACGCCGAATTGCTGCAGAAATATTTATGCCAAGAATTCTCAATAGACCCTCCAATCTATGACTCTTACAATTCTGACAATGAGGAGTCTGTTGCAGATTTCCAAGATAGTTGTCCCATTGAAAATTGGGCAGTAAAAGATCGACAACCAATTTTTCTCGAAAAGGATGAAGTTGAGGAGTTGAAAGATGTTTGTGGCTGCCCTGGCCAAGAGGATATTGGTCAGTAGACTTCTTATGAAATTAAGGCAACAACAAACTTTCCTTACCTATTCCATGACCTTGTGGCTAAGTACATGAGCATATTATTAAGTCGACAACAGAGGTTGTTTCAGCAACATGTATCAAGTTCTTCATTTGTTGATTTTTCATGGTGCATGCTTATTTGTATCTTTCTTTTTTAGTAGTATGAAGGCATATGGTCGAGTACTCTAATGATGGTTTGGATCCATTGGAGGGTTGAACATTCTTAGCTAAATTACACTCTATGCATAAGTAGGAATGTACATAAATAACCTCACTAACTCAGCATTTACTTTTCAGTTGTTAGAATTTGTATTTTTGCATTTTAGATTGAGGAGGAAAGTCCTATGGAGATTTTACTAATTACAAAGATTCATTTATTACTGACTCCATGCCCAATGGTGAAGGATACTGGTCTACAGGTTCTCAGCACCTTTCCAGCAATGCACTACACCTAGTAGGAGCCAATGTTGTCACTCACTGCTTATCAGTCATCAGTTGCTTGAAATGCCAAATAGAAGTGAAGTTTGATGCTAAGTTTTGATTCAAAAAATATATCAAATCTTAATCAGACCCTCTACATTACTTAGTGCTCAGAAAGAGCTTTCCAACGGTATATGGAAGTCCAAAAATGGACTACTGGAGCAAAATTTAGAGCATGTTGAAGTTACCCTTGGGAAAGCTGGAAAACAATGAGAAAACACCAAAGGAGCAAGGAAAATCGCAATCCTATAGTCCCTGTTGTCCTATGGTCCCACAGTCTTGCAGTCCCACAGTCACACAGTCTTGCAATCCCGCAGTCCCGCGATCCTGCAGTCCCACAATTGCGATCTTGTAGTTCTGCATATCACATTCAGAAATATCGCTATATTGTAGTCCCACGATCCCGAAGTCTCGTGGTCCCGCATCCGACATCCCACAATATCGCTATATCATAGTCCTCTGATCTCACATCTCGCAACATCGCAGCCCCTCACACTCCAAAACCTTGCGTTATCGTCGAGGAGGCTGAAAAATCGTTTACAAAGGAAAAAAATTAAAAAACCAAGGTCGAGCAAGCCCTTTTCTCTCTCCTCCAGGGGGCCACATGCGGCATATGAATTGTCCTCACAACTGACATGGAAGCTGACATCATCAATGATGTGGCAGTATAGAGGACACGTGTCAATACAGATGTTGACATGGAAGATGACACATGTCACTCAGTTTCATCATTTTCAGGGGTGAAATGGGGTCATTTTCGGGTGACATGTGTCACCACTCACAGGGTGACATGTGGCATTGATGACGTCACCCCGGGTTATCGACAATTGCACGAAGTAAAAGCGTATTCGTCTATCAATACTCCTCCCCGACTGTGATTGCGATAAGGAGAAAGCCCTCGATGTAATAAGTTATTGCAGTCTATTTCATAAATATTTCGCGCTGAGGATATTAGTCGGTGCGGTGTAATGGGAAATCAAAGGTGATTCAAGTTAAAAAGGGAAAGGCCCCCGAGATAGCAATTGAGAGACTTATCACCCAAAGGGCTAAGCACTCGGTTACAACCCACAGTCAGGTGATATGAATTAAAAAAAAGGGTTTGAAATCATGGGGAATAAAGAGAAGTTGAAAATCACATGTTTTCATATTAGTGCAGTGTTAAAATCTCACGCCCGAGATTCTTCTCTGTTACACTGTAATACACAACCTCAGGTGGATCAGGGTTCCGATTGTGTTCAACAACACATTTACGACTGAAAGGACAGATTTGGTCCCGAAAATAGCTTTGACAATAAATCATGGGGGATGGCGCATTCAAACTAGGTGTGGGCACATTCATGAGAAAACTATTATGCAATACGCCTCCAGAGTCAGCGCCGAAAGAATTTAAAGGAGAATAGACAATAAACAGACCAAGTAGCATGGGAATCACACTATGATAGAGACAGGGCATGATATGAAGTTTTCACAGGGACAACAAAGAAATCCTTCCTCCATTCTTCCTCCTGTTTCTTTTTGACTTTCTGTAGTTTTCTATTTCCAAGAAGGGATTCAATCCCAATTGTAATCTTTAGGTAGCAGAGCCTTACAAGGGTTGAGACAGCTAGAGCTCTGGCTCAGAGACATTTTTTATTTTAACTCAAGCTCTCCCCCTCTTCTTATAAATAGGGGGATGAAATTCATAAGAAGCATTCTAGAATTTCTCTCCCGTGGGGTTTGAATCCTGTGATGCCATTTGGTTCTAATTTGTTTATTCATGGGGGCTTCCTTGATATCGTGTTGAATGTATGGACTAGTTATTTTGACCCTTTGAGATAAACGACATCTCCCTGTTGATTCCAAGCATGATTAATGTGCAGCATGTTCCTCTCAGTAATCTCATTTCATTTGTGTTTTTCTCCTTTGAAATAGTATAATGAATGCATTTGGTTCCTCTTTAATCTAAGGATTTATTTTAGCTGCTCATAGAAGATAGTACCTATGCTTATCACAGACCTACATGTGTTATTCACTAGCTTTGCAATACCTGTAAAATTACAGATTTACTTGTGTATTTGATTGACCTGTAGGACCTTTATTAGCCCAAATCTATGTTAGCTTTGGCAGAGAAAGATACCCATGTCATGTTTGATCTGAAACCTTCTTTTACACACCTCTATTTATATCATTTTAGCTTTGGCAGAGAATGATACCCATGTTGTGTTTGATCTGAAACCTTCTTTCGCACTCCTCTATTTCTATCATTCCACTAGAGAACTGTAGTTTAGGATTTTGTGTTGTTTACAGCCCTATCCATCGAATTCCACTTTCTGTTGGAACATTGTTGCTTAGGATTCTGTTTGTTATAGCCCTCTGCATATTTTTCCTTATTTCCTTTCCTCATCTCCATCATTACTACGACTTCAGTTTTAAGCTGTCTAATTTCCGTGTATCGGCCACCAGAGGAAGAAGCCATTTATCTTGGAGATTACCCCAATATACCCCTAGCATTTGGATTCATGAGTTGGATTGAATCTAACTCAATGAAGGCTTATTGAACCAAGCCCCTCCTATTACCTTTTTATGTGACAATTGGAGTGTTGATAAACCCTCATAGAAAATATTCCATGCACTCCTCTACTTAAGATGTCCTAGGCACTGGTCTACAATCAATCTAGAGGCTATCTCTAGGAGGCTTTCTATCTCCCTTGTAAATTTTGTGCCACAGGGAGCTAGATTTAACTACAATAGGACAAATCACTCATATTGCACAGTGCTATTCTAGAAATCTGTGACAATATGTTGAACTGGGAAGTCTCCAATCACTCATTTCTCAGCTATTCGTGCTCTCCTTTGTGCTCTTAGATCCATGGGCTTCTGAAAGTCATCTGCGTCAATTCTGATAGTTCTTCACTCGATAACATCCCTCTCGTTAGGTCCTTCCCCCAGTACTAGGTGTTTAGCTTGTTATGTTTGGGTTCTGGAACAACAACAAGCCCTCTTCCACCATTAGAACCTTAATCCACAAAGTAACCTCTTTTAATACCTCCCCTCGCAATCCCGATCTAAAGACAACTTCAACTTTTGAAAAAGACTTAGTAATCTTTGTTGCAAACTCAATAATATATCCCTCTAGCATGGTACATACCCAAAAATTTGCAGCTCGCGTCGGTTTTTTTTCAATGTGGTATAGTTCGATAAGATTAGGCGTGATGAGATGGATTTTGTCCACTGGGCTTTCCTTTTACTTGCAATCTCCACAACCAATTAGAAAGTTCTTTTGGAAACTTGCGCCATAATATCTTTTTTTATCATTAGTTAGTTCCGAGTACAAGATCTCTTCCTTCAACTTCCCTATATTTAATCAGCAAAGTTGAGCTTGTTGAGAAAAAAATTGGTACACTTGTTCGTGCCACCAATTTTACAGTTCTTTCTTAAAGATCCTCAATACCATATTCCAAAATGCCTTTTTGAAGTTTAAGGTCCTCACAATGGAACCATTTGTTGGTTCAAAAATAGCTATAGGGTTGAGACCTTGGGTTCGAGCACAAGGGCCAACAAAGCTCTGTTGTAGTCTAGCACAACACCGGCATTTTTGCCTTACCCAAAATGGGTACGGAGTCTCACCCGAGGCGTGTCGCGACCTTAGTTATATGGGGACCAGAATCCAGTACTAGAGGAATCACGTTAGAGAACCAAGAGTCGAAGAACACTGAATCATTCCACACAGAAGTTTGATAACAACAAGTTATTCATGCTTATAAAGGAAAGACTACCTGGATACAACATTATATAAAAATTGAAAGAACCATATTAACATTCAACTAACACACAATTATTCTAATAATCATTCTTCACCATTAGTCTATGTAGCAATAACATTACATCAGGCTCAAGGGCATATTTTCTAACATACAAAATCTCAAGACAGATAAGTACAAAATCATATGAAATAAAAATTACAAAGCGGCTCTCCTAGCTTTGCAACAACCTTTCAGTGTTCTCCCTTCTCTACTTTTTCACTCGTCCTTCCTTATCTCTATGTGCCATCCTAGACTTCCAGTTCTTTCTCGGGCCTTTCGCCTTCTTCCTTGCTTGGTTGTTTCTATTCCTCACTTTTCCTTGTTCCTTTCCCGCTCAGTTGTGGCTGGTCCTTCTCGTCGTTCCTCCGCAACTTCTAGTCTTCAATGAGTTCCTTCCTCTTTCCCGGTTGTCTCTCCTGCAACTTTCCAACGACTATCTACGCCACTTGTCATCATCCTTCTGGCTTATCACCAAGACTTCTTAATTCCTCAAAAGTGAAGGCCCCTAACACTACATGCAAGGTTTTTTATCAATACTGAAGAACATGGATACGTTATGAGTCAAAGATGAAAGACATTGACATATATGCATATTATAATCTTTCATTATTGTATTGGAACCATATTCAATTCCATGGATACGTTATGAGTCAAAGATGAAAGACATTGACATATATGCATGTTATAATCTCTCATTATTGTATGGGAACCATATTCAATTCCATTCAACAGATTGAGTGACGGTAAATGAAATTCTTGTTTTGCATACCACATTCTCGACAAGATTCATGAAACAGAGCCATACAAATTGATAAGCGTTGACCACATTTGGTGGATTTTATGATGTCGAGGACAGAGCCACGTTGACAGTCAACAATTTTGATCAACTAATACTTAATGCATGGCAGGGTTTTTTCCACAATTTCGGCATCCATTTTTGTCTCATTAATTGTCATGAGTATTTCCAAATTTGGTAGAGTTAGTGGAAGATTGCGCTGGAGATGCATGGAGCTACATGCATGAATTCATTTTTGCATAGAATTCAGGAAATTTGATGTATTTGATTCTTTTACAACTAGGTGGATGTTTTCAAAATGTCGATTAGGTGGCATATGGCCACGTTATTACGTGGTTCATGCCACAGGTAATATCATTACTCCAACATAGAGGTAGGTACGTTGCACAACCCACGTATCAACCTTTTAATAGAGGTCAACGATATAATTTGTACCCATGCTCAGTAATAATATCACAGGATTGGTGGTTCAATTCTTAGTTGCATCATTGATCATTTCATGCATGTTGCAACATGCTTACAACGTGAGTTGATTCGTGAGAACGGTGGATTTAGAACTCATTGACAGGTCCACCTATGTCATTGGTCAGTTTGGCATTTGTTTACAATGAAATCGGTGGAGCCAGATGATATAGACGACGGTGGCCCCACCATATGATGGATATGTTGTATAGCACGAAATGAGAGTTGGTTCCACATATTAAGCCTACAGGATTGAACAGCAGATTTGATCATCACCCATGGTTACTAAGCTCTGAGTATCCAAGATTGAAAAATAGTTGGAGGTGATGATATGATCTGCATACTTAGTTTTGAAAAGTGGAATATTGGGTATCTTCACCAGGAAAGGATTTAACGCAGAGCAACAAGGTACCTTCATGCCTACATACTTTCATGGAGAATCCCTGCATATGGAGTGCATTGAAAAAGAACCAAAAATCAAAGTTGCAGTTATTGTGTGGAGAAAATCTACACTGATGAGTCTACAGAATTTATGTGCTTGTTGCATTGAGAAGGTTTTCCTACAATAATTTGTGTCATCATCCCTCTCTCATCTACGTTGAACCATTTCCAAGTTGGGGACAACGTCTAGAGAGAATCTCGAGTTCTGGGGGTTGTTCACTGGGACATTTTGGGTAGTACTAGGGGTTGCGTATTTGTTGGAGCATGACCCAAACAAAGAACAATATTGAGCACCTTAATATTTGGACGAGGAAATCACAATATCCACACACATGGAAGTCATTAGCTGGATGGTTGAGCAGTTTGGTATGATGGTCATATAACGAGGCTTAATCAACGACTATGGTTACGTATTCAGCAGTGTAGTAGGTTATGTATTCATATTCTATTGAATAGAAACGATATGTTGGGGTTTGATTGTGTCGACTCTGTGACCTGGCTGCTCGAATGATGATGGTAAGAGGACTGTGTTGCTCTTGGTAGTTGATGTGTTTAAGGGAGCTACTTTGAGACTGCTCATTGATGCTCATATATATTATTGAGTGCATTTGTCAAAACCTCTTTGACCTTCCCCCAGGCCTCGGGCCCACATCTTTATCAGAATAACATTATTCTATGTCTCTTTAATTTCATACTCGAAAAGTGGTGGTTTTATATAGATGACGAGTCATAGAGTGGAATTATGAACCTCATGAAGGTATTTATGATGTCGGGCATGAAGAGTCTACATAGACGAAAGTATGGTCTCTGGTGTGTGGGACTTAAATTCGGAGCACATTATTCTCGGCCATGGATATCCCTTGTCGGTCAAGTTGCAAATTATTTTTCGCTTTTGTCTTGTGATGATACAAATATTTTTCCACCCCAGGCCAAGATTGCCACGGTATGAAGCAATAATGGCATTGAAGCAAGGCATTACGATATAGTTCTAGCAAAGGACTACAAAGTTGATTTAGATAAACTTGTAAAAATACAAGTGTTGTCAAAAGTCAGCATGGGAGGAGACTCTTTCATTTTTCTACTTACATAGTGAAGCTTTAGACTCTTGATTGAGTGAGGAGGTTCATTTATATTCTAGCAAACTTCATATATATGAAAATTCCATCACAACGTGGGTATAATGAATGTTGAGAGCACTTTTTGCGGCATTGTTATTTACAACAATAGGTGCAAACTGACTTTAGTATATTGGGTCAATTTCATGCAGAATGTTGCAAGCAAGGACATAGTTGCAGGTCATAGTTCGAGCAACATGAAAGGAGAAAGAACATATTCTTTGTCTCAATAATAAAATTGTACCTAACTCTTAAGAAAATCAATATCCTGATGTCAGACTCAATTTTCAACTTCTTGAGCTTTTGGTGGACCAAAAGCATTCTCCTCTGGGAGGTATGACCCATGAGGATCTTGACACCAGATTCCGACGAGTACCAAGTCAAAGAAAAGGTCAAGGGAAGATTGGTAAAGGTGGAATTATTTAAAATATCATGAGCATAAAATGTTCAATGTGATTGTGTATTTTTCATTTAAATTGTAAAATAAATGAAAAAGGAAATTTATTAAATGTGAGAATCCACCTCAGAAACCATTTTCCTAATTTCAAGAGGGAGTTGAGATTTTCATGGGATTGTTTCCTTAAAAAAAGGTGGATAAGGTCAAATTTTGTTGGATTTGAGAGATTTTCTCCCTAAGAATTTCATAAGTTATTATGTTTATGGATCAAGAGAGTTATTCTCTCCTTGGAATTTGGCTTTAAGGAGATATTCTCTCCTTCGTTTATGGATCCCAAAAAAAGTTGTAAATTCTCTTTTGTACTCTTTGTTTTGGGGGGAGCGAGTTTTGGCTAGAGGGAGATTGAGGGAGTCTTTGGAGAATTTTTGAGAGCTTCATTTTGAGAAAGTTGTTGAGAGCTTGGAGAGATCAAGATTTATTTTGGAGGATTTATTTGTATGTACAAGTCTTGAATTCTTCTTGATAGTAGAAGACAACTCTAGGTTTGGCCACCCTTTTTATAGAGCATTGTACAAATTCCTCTTTGAAGAAAGACAATAAAAGTGATTCAACCTTTGGAGATGAATCCAGAGATGTAGCCCAGTGGAGGGGGTGAACTCTATTGTCATCCTAGTTTTTATGATGCTCTTTGTTCATGCTTAACCATGTTGTTTTATGTGTGTTTCAAGTTACAAGGTTATGATGAAATTTGCATGTTTATGGATAAATTGTAACTTAAATTAATAAGCCTTTACATTCAAGTGAAAGTATATTATTGCAAGTTTTATGTTCTCTCAAGTTTTTCATATCAACAAAATACTTGGCATGATCACACCTAAAGAAGCTTTCTTTGGGAGGAAGCCAAATGTATCCCATTTAAAAAAAAAATTCCTGCTACACTATATTGTCATGTATCCAAGGATAACATGAAAAAGTTGGAACCTACAACTGAGATGGGGATATTTGTTGGATGCACAGAGACACCTCATAACTATCAGGGTTATTTTCCCTCACTCAAGATGACAATGATGAGGAGATATGTCAAATTTGATGAGGAGAAGGCTACGAGAAGCTCTTTGGAGTGAGAGCTAAGTATTGCATGAGAGGAGAAGCTTATAGCTCCAAAGGAGGAGCCTCAGTATGTTCTGGAGCAACCACGTGTGGAGGATCAGAGAGCGGGATGAGTGGAGGCACCCACTCAAATAAAATCTTCCATAGAGGGAGGAAGAGAAATAGAGTGGTTGGCAGGTTGGTGCATGATGCACAAGAGCATGTGGGAGCTCCTACATCCTTGCACAGGCAGAGGAGATCAACATATAAATATACTGGTTATATGGCACTCATAATAGAACTCATTGATTTTGGGCCTTCTTCATTGGAGGAATAAGTTTCCCAACCAATGTGGTTAGATTCCATGGTGGATTATAAATCCATCATGAAGAACAATGGATGGTAGGTGGTGCCAAGACCAAAGAATAAGGCAGTGGTTTGTTCTAGATGGATATACAAATTGAAACATGCAGTTGATAGCAGTGTTGAGAAGTACAAGGCCATATTGGTGGTCAAAGGCTTCTCACAGGTAGAGGGAGTTGATTATGAGGAGAAATTTTGCCCATTGGAAAGATACTCCTACATTAGAACCATTCTAGTATTAGTTGTACAGTTGGGGTTGAAGATCCACCAAATGGATGTGAATATTACCTTCCTTAATGGAGTGGTTGGGGATGAGATTTAGATAGAGAAACCTAAGAGGTTTGAGACATTTGACAGGGAGACACATGTGTGTAGACTCATGATAGCCCTTTATGGTCTCAAGAAAGCACCATGTGCTTGGTACACTTGCATAGACTCCTATCTCAGTGGACTTGGCTTCAAACAATGTAAACTTTGGAACGGGAACTGTAAACTCAAAACAGGAACTCTAGCCAAAAAACCCCAAAAAAACATGAAAAACAATCCAAAAAATGAACAGTGTGTATTCTAGAGCGATGTTTTTTTTTTTAGGGCTAATTTTCAACATATTTAAAAAATGACAACAAAATCAATTTTTTTGTGCAAAATAAATGAAAAAAAACAGTTTTTTGGTAGAATAGAATTTTTCTTTCCTAGGTATAATTTCAACATTTTTTAGTAATGGCGTTAAAGATAAAATAATGAGATTTGAAACACATTGAAATTCCAATAGTTTTCATCCACGTCGTTAAACATATAATAACATGACACTAAAGATTGCTAAAATTTTAATTGTTTCCAACCATAACATTAAAAAAAATGAAATTTTTTTAACCTTAGAATTAAAAAACTCTAAGTTTTCAACACATGTAAACCATGACATTATGAATAAATTACATGACTAAATTAATCAAAATATCAATACTTGCAAATTTAACGAAACATAAATTATATTTCTAAGTTATTGTTGCGTTATGGATATTCTAAACAAATAAATTCATCATAATTAAAACATATAATCCAACAAACATAAAAATGACTCATAACTTCACATAACATCATATGGAAATCAAAATTTTTATTTCAAGATACCATGCAAACATCAGTTATATAAACTATCTTAGACAATTATTCAAAATCACTCATATCTTCTTAGACACCATCAAAATTCACATCTTTAGATGAATTATTGGATGTAGACGAAGATGTTCCATATTCTTCTCTTTCATCAATTAATGCCCCATCTGATTCAACATGCATGCCCACCATTTCAGGTTTCAATATTCTTCTAGATCTATGGCTAGGTTCAACAGAATCCCATCTCAACATTGTTTCTTCTAGTAGCAACCTCTTTAGAATCTCTATCGTCCTGAAGTGAAGAGTTCCTCTCTTTGTTAAATTAAAGTCATAAACAAGTATGTCAACATCCTCCAATTTTAAGAGATTTGTGCGGCAATGATTTATATTTGTACCCTTTCTTTTCTCTTTCTGACAATTTTTTTTTATCAACTACCATCTATGGCTTGTACACACCATTGAATGGGTGTGTATTTGTGGCATACCAATGTACTTCAACACCTACAACATCTGCATTTTCTGTAATGAACTTTATAACCTTGGTAACCCAAAATGGATAGGCGTTGGCATCTCCATCTGCTAGCACTGTGATCAAGCAACCCTCCTTAATAACCTCTAATGAACCCATGTAAATGTCTTCCATGGCTTCACGTTGTGAATGAGATATTTTGGAACCAATATACATATCTCTTTCCTCTACTTGTGAAGAATTAATAATACCTTGAGATTATCGTTGTTCAACAATGATTCTTTCCTCATATT
The DNA here is from genome assembly GCA_000404065.3 of Pinus taeda. Taxonomy (NCBI): domain Eukaryota; kingdom Viridiplantae; phylum Streptophyta; class Pinopsida; order Pinales; family Pinaceae; genus Pinus; species Pinus taeda. The sequence goes on along the minus strand of APFE031707393.1, from coordinate 131,587 downwards.
CATTTGACACATTTTGTGGCCAAACAAATGGAGTTTTCAAAAGTATATCTTCATTCTTTGTTCTTGAGATGATATCACTACGATTATTGAAAAAAGCTCCCACCAAACTGAATCAACAATATCAAAGTACTCATATGTACATCTAATACATTTTTTAATTTCTTCTAGGAAATCAAAATAATTTATATCTTTCTTCTACCTGCGTGCATTATGAACTTCAGCAATTGATTGTAATAACAATATATTTGACGCAAATATTGGATGATCTAGAATGAACTTTAAAAATGTCAAACCTGATGATGACGCCCATTCTACAGTAGTTGAATACTTCTTGCCCCATATTAGTGTTTTCCCATCAATTTTTTTGATATGAAATTGATGTTGGAAGCTAATTTCATTAAGTTGTTTAATGCATTTCTCCTCACCATGCGATCCTAGAATAAACCTTCTCATGTCAACAATTTCTTCCAACACATGAAAAATAGGATTTGGCATGTATGATTTCTTAATACATTCAATTAATGATGGAAAGCTCCCGACATCCTTCCTCCTTAATGTGACTGAAAAATGACTGAACATTTGATCAATATGGTCATGAGTGTGCCCAGCAAGAAGGAAACCAAACTTTACCTTCTGAAAAAATCTCAATTCAACAAGCATGCTTAGATATCCAAAAAAAGATCTACTTTTTGTTTTCACAACAAGTGTTGTCCAATTGTAGATGCAAACCTTGAGGACGATTACTAGACCAATGAGAAAGCACATCATTAATTATGGTTATTTTCATATTTGCATCATTATGGATATTTGGAGCTGTGAAGTATACCCTTGGCAACATTTTCCCATTGAAGACCATACAACTGACCAAGTGAAATTGAATAAAATTTTCCTCCTGTAAATTTTTGTGTGTGCGAACAAAATGTGGTAGAAGTGTTTTCCTCTCGTCTATACCATCAATTATCAAACCCAAATATTTATTTGGATTATCATAACACTTCTTTCGATCCTTGTACAATTTTTTTTCTTTCACCTGTTTGTTGTTCATGATGCTCATGAAGCGTTTTGATAATGAAATCTACACATAACATAAAAGAAAGCTATTAATAAATACATTTTCATAGTTGACGACTATACAATTTTAAAAAATAATGTTAGGAATGCTTACCTCTTTTTGCCCCTTGACATTTATTTGTTTTTTATTTAAGAGAATCATGTGTACTGCAAACCCCCATCCTTGTCTTCTCAGGAATACAGAAATTGTTGAATTCTTTCTTCCATATCTTCACAAAATATTGATATGTAATAAATCGACCATTTCCTTCAACACCTTCTGCATATTCTTTATATAAGTTATTTCTCGTCTTGAGAAATTATCTAGAATATGTATTGTATCTCTATTTGTAATACACTCTCCATGCTTTGAAAATAAGTCTTTCATCCATGACATTGCAGTATTTGATATTGGCCCAAACTCTCATTTATGATGTACTTCTGAATAAAATGTGGAATCATTTTCCAAATTTTCTTGGATTCTTGACAGAAGAAAATTACCAATTGAATGAAACATTTTGAAATCCTTTCTACAGATAAATAAAGACCCAATATGATAATCATAACCTGACAATATATATTGCATGCACCCTACTAAATATGATTTTTTCATGCTTTTATTCATTGACAAATATCTCTTCCTTTTCTCTAATGCAAACTTGAAATCCATATGTTTCAAGCAATCCTTTTGACAATATTCACTTGAAATGAGAGAACTGATAGAACTTCTTCTTGTGAGATATTCTGCTCTACCCCTTGTATAACTAGAACATCTTAGATTGATACGAAAATCTTTGCTCCTACTCCTCGATACAATATTTGTTGGCAACTTCTCCATCATTGAATCATCATTATCTGTATAAGCATTTTCATCATCATTAGGAGTAATATTATCCTCACTATGATCATTTTGAACATAGTTAGGAAATCCATCACCATCATTGTTTGAAAAATATTCATTACCATCCTCAGTTGCAGGAAATATTTTATTACCATCATCTGTGCTTTTGAGATACTGACTTGGAGCATATTCTTCATCATCTTCATCTTGCCCTTCATCAGTGCTACCCTCATAGTCCTTAGAATTAGGACTAAATGGAAAATTTGACTCTCTGTTTATTGGATATTCTTGATCATGTGCATTGTTAGTGCTACTCTCATAGTCCTTAAGATTAGGACTATGTCGAAAATGTGACTCTTTATTTACTGGAAATTCTTCATTTTTCCCTTCGTCACTGCTTCTCTCATAGTCCTTAGGATTAGGACTAAATGGAAAATGTGACTCTCTATTTACTGGAAATTCTTCATCCTGCCCTTCGTCACTACTGCTCTCAAAGTCCTTAGGATTAGGATTAAGTGGAAAATGTGACTCTCTATTTACTAGAAATTCATCATCTTGCCCTTCGTCACTACTGCTCTCATAGTCCTTAGGATTAGGACTAAATGGAAAATGTGACTCTCGATTTATTGAAAATTATTCATCCTAGCCTTCATCATTGATGCTCTCATAGTCCTTAGGATTACGACTAAGTGGAAACTATGACTCGATTTATTGGAAATTCTTCATCCCGGACTTCATCACTGCTACTCCCATAGTCCATAGGATTAGGACTAACTGGAAACCGTGACTCTCTATTTATTTGAAATTCTTCATCCTTCCCTTCATCATTGTTGTTCTCAAAGTCCTTAGGATTAGAACTAAGTGGAAGAGTTAACTCTTAATTCATAGTGAAATAATTTTCGTTATATTCATCAATATGAATAGATTTGTTACACGACGAAGATGTTGATGTTTCACAAAGAAAAACTTCATTATTGGAAGAATCCATGGCTTTCAAACAGAGGATGTTGAATGATACAAATTCACTCTCTCCTAATGATAATATATAGCTTAAAGAATGGAAATTTCCCTCCAAAAATTTTGTTTGAAGTATTTCCCTCCAAACTTTTCTTCCACAATTTATTGAATTTTTTCTCTTGAAATTAATATTTTAAACTAAATATTTTACCTAAATTAACCTTTTACTTAAACTATATAGCATTTACTAGACAAATTGATTTTTTTTCAACTTTTATTATATATTTTATCCCACATGTAACATAAATTAGTATATAACCATAACACGATTTATATATTAAGTTTTTATAATGAAAAACAATAATACCACATTCAATAAGTGATAAAACAATTCCATAATTTTCGCTATATAATAAATTTCGTTATTACTATTCCTCACATCACATCAAGACTTATAGAGGTTTTGTTAAAACAATTGGAGCGATTTTCTAAAGCAGCTATATTGTCATCGACAACACATTCAATGGGAGATTGTCGCATTTGAAAGGTTTAGTTTCCCTTTTACTGAGTGCAGGTCTTAAACGCCCATATGTTTACCAGTAGTTATGTGTCATTAAACACATTCCATTAAAAACAATTTAACATTTAAGCAACGAAATATATATTCCTTTTAAAAATTAAAAATTCACATGAGCCAAGCTTACCCGATAACCCCCTGGAAGGCTAGGGGCCACTATGTCACTGGTGGGTGCGGTGGCCCTTGTCGTGGGCATGCACACTTGCAACACAGCGGGCGGGCATGCCTAGGCGCACCCTCCCATAGGCCTGTGCCTGTGGGAAGGTGCACCCGGTTGTGGGCTTGCCCATCCGGGGTAGAGCAGCCCCCTGGCTTGCCAAGGGTCTAATTCCCAGAATCGGCCCCTGACAGGCTGATGAGACTCATCATTTTGTAACTATATGGACCTTAATTCACCTCCTAGATTAGTCAAATAAACTCTTCTCACAATTTATTACATGTTTTGATTATATTTTGTTTAATGAGATGAGTCAAAGTGAGATATTATGCCTAGTGGACTAATGTGCATTGAATGCAGGTATGTGAGAGAAAATCAGGGAATTTTGGCAAGATTAAAGGCTGAAACTTGAATGGGACAAGGAAGAGAGATTATAGGAGGTAAATCCTCCTCATTTACTCCTCCCTCATTTGAATATTCCTCCATCAATCACACTAGCTCAGAGTACAAGCAGTCAAGTCATGAAGATCAAAAGGCAGTTGAGCAAGTGACAGTCAAAGAGTTAGTTTATCTCAAGTTTGGGAGGCAAGCCTCCCTAGATTTAAAGAAGTCATTGAGACTTCAGTTGTATAAATAAAGGGGCCTAGAGCCTCATTAGGATTCAAATTTTTGTTGTAAAAACACTAGTTATTTTTGAGCTCCAGACTTGTGGAAGACGTTGCTATGTAATTTTCTGTTTTGATAATGAGAATGAGCTTTTTCTTGATCTAGTATTGAGTTACATAAGAGGGCTGAAGCTCTTGGTTTAGAGGCCAACCCTAGCAGAAAAGGATCCTCTTCTTGTATCTGTATGCTTAGATTGATTTCATAGATTCATGGTTAAATTGTCCTTAGAAGTATTTCATTGCAAGTAGTATAGATTTGAATAGTTTGTTTATTAGTTTGCTTCCATTTGTGCTTTGCTTCAGTAGTAGTTTATAAGAGATAAAGAACCATAAAAAATTGTCAATAGGTGTTTTGGCCTCACTTCTCCCTTCAGGGATCATGATTTGAGGAAAGGACTCCTATGCAGCCCCAAAAAGACAAAATTCTACTTTCTCATAGAGTTTAGAGTTTTATGTACTTAAGCCAACATTTGATCAATTTGCAAGAGTAGGACCTAGTCATCATTTCTTCCATCTTCAAATTTACAATAGATCTCATAAATGATTACATATTATTCTACAAGTTTTTCTCATGCATGAAGTATATAGCTAGCTCCTTAAACTCTATTTTCCTAGCTTATTGAAATTCTCCTTGCTTACATGATTTTTTGGCAAATATCAATGTTTGCTGCAGTGTAGGTGTTTCAAAAGTAAAGAGAGATCTCATAGCTAGCAACCTCCTTCAAAATTGATCCATCCATGATCATATCTTTCTTTCACTAAGACCCTCACCATTTTCATCATTTTACAAGGAAACTTCTCCAAGGATGTTGAGAAAAGCCAGCCATCTCCCAACCTTATTTTTGAGTTTTGAGTGATCCTAGGCATTTTCTTGCTTCATTCCATCCACCAACCACCTTCCCTATTCCCCCCATCACCTTCGACACCCATCGTTTTGCTCTCAGATGTATACTGTAGAAATACAGGGAATCTTATAGGTTTTTAGAACATCATGTAGGTTTTCCTGTAGTGGCATGTTTGAGGCCAAATTGAGGGAAAAGCCTCTAGGAAGCCAGATAAGGTCACCTAAGGGTATCCCAAGCCTTCCAACCATCCACTAGCATTCTTAAGCCACCTGCCACATCGCCAAAAGTGATTAGCTTTCACATTCTTCCATAAAGAAAAAGATAAAAAGAATAACATATTTATTTTAGTCATTTACATGCATAGTAGTAATGTTTGATGTTTTGAACTTACATGCTTAGGACAATAGAGTTTCATACATGTTAACTTAGCATTATTTTTGAAGCATAGTCTCTTAGAAGTTAGTTAGAAAATGGTATGATTTTAGCATTGGATTTCATTTTTTTTTTTTTTTGTTTGCAGTAGATAAGATTTCTCTTTCCCTCTTCAGTAATCAAGCTTCTTCTGAATCCATAGAAGTCTGGCTTGAAAAACCCTAGTGGTCTCTCGCCAGCTAAACAGTGACAAAAGGGCAAAACCATCACTTTTACTTGTGTATACAACACTGTCACCTCCAAGTTTGTACGAACCTCGGGTTGATAAAGTAAAGCTGGTAGCCCCAGGAGTTGCAACATTCTTGCTGCAATATTGGTGCTCATCAGTTTTTGGTGCCTTTGTCGGGGAGGTGTCTAAGTAATATGTGATTATTGCTTTCTTTATTCCATTTCTTGTTTCTTATATTATGTTATTAGTTTCATTTCTGCAAGAGTAATTTAATTGCTTTCTTTTCCATTCTGCATTCTTTGCTTTCCTTTCAATTCTGCAAGTATGATTTCATTCAAGTAGTTAGTTTTCATTCAGTCTGCAATTTCAATTCGACAATCACTTTCAAAAGTTTGAAAAAACTCAAAACAAAACAATTTTTTTTTTTTTTTTATTTCATGCCTCGTAAGAATAGGGATAACAGGGAAATTTTTGCCAAATAGCCCCACTACTTCAAATAGCCAACCTTCCCTCTTCTCTGGTGGTTGTGAATTGGAGGAAACCTTAGGTGAGCAGCTTGAAATATTTGAAGAACTTAAAGGGGAAGAAGAAGAAGAAGAAGAACCCATTCCTACTGATCCAATGGCTGAAAATAGAAATGACAAAGGAAATAGAGAAAGAGTTGAGGGTGCCTTCCCCATCAGGGAAACCAATGGGGATACTAAGATGAAGAATATAAGCCCCTCTACCCTTCCTCATTTCCATGGCCTGACCTCAAAAGGTTCAAACACCTTCTTATTTGAATTTGTTGTCGTATTTTGAACCTATGAATACACCAATGATGAGCAGAAGTTGAAACTATTCCCATCCATAGGTTTACCCGGGGATAGCATCACAACTTGGGCTCAAATGCAGCAAGCCTTCAACAACAAGTATCGGGACTACTGTAGGCCTAAAGACACTAAAGAGGAAATTTTTAGGATGACTTAGGGCATGATGAATCCCTATAATATTATGAAGAAAGAGTCCAGCTTAGCTACAAAAGGGCCAGGTGCACACTTGACCCTAAGTCACTAAAGCTAGTCCTACTTAGAGGAGCAAGGGAAGATCTTCTGGATACCCTAAACTTGTTAGCAAGAGGGGACATCTACCAGTTACCCTATGACGATATCAAGACTGTCTTTAGAAACCATTCTAGGGTAGCTAGGAAAAAGGGTAGGGGTAGTGAACCTATGGTCAATCCATCCTCTTCCAATGCATCCATCAAGGGTGAAATTGGAAACATGCTGGAGGATTTCAAGAGTGAGATGTTGCAAACCCTCGCCCTACAGATGGAAACTATGCACATTAAGAGAAAACAAGAGGACGCAGAGAGAGCCTGTTATGAAATTAGCTCAAGAAAAGATAGAAAAGATAGATCAACGCCTTAGAATTCAACCTCTTCAAGGGGGCAACCTCCTTTACATTA
>APFE031707393.1:90956-102313 GCA_000404065.3 Pinus taeda | reverse complement strand
TTATTATAATTTAAATATTATTGTTCAAATATAGCCATTACTTCGAATTATGTCTCTACATTGCTCTCTATTTAAGCCTTTGCTATGGTCTGCCTCTTCATCTAGTCCTGATGATGAACCACACTTGCTGGTTCGAAGCACGTCAGCCAAAAAATTCTCTTATGTGATTTCTATCGAAAGGCTTTGCTTAATCCATTATGGATCACAGAACCCTGAATACAAAAATTATGAATGTTGTCAACAATTTCTACTCAAGGCCAAAAGAAGATATGGAAAACAAACAAACAAAAAGAACTTCGTGACGCTACAAGACTACATCCAAGGGATCAACAAATAATTCCTATAGTGGATAAATCTAGCAAAGTTACACATGTTACTTTTGAAGATGAGGAAGTTAAAACTGAAGCTAAAGCTAAATAATATGTTGCCATTACTGAGGATAAGATTAGAACTGATGTTACAAAGGAGAAGAGACATAAAATACCAAAATAGAAAATTCCGAAGAATGTCTTTTTTCTAGTTGATGATGAGGATTTTACTTATGTAGAAGAAAATATGATAACCGAGAGGAGGAAGAAATTAAAAGTTGACCAGTTTCAAAAATTTAGGGCTAGTAGTGAATATCCTAGTGAAAAATCAAAAGGAAGCAAGGAAATCATTACATCGGGAGTTTATTTAGAGGCCAGTGTTATTAAAACAAAACAAAATGCCATTCGACATCACTTGACATAGACAAACTTAATTGAGGGTGGTCGTACATTTTAGCCAAATTTATAAGCCAAATGAAGGACAATTTAAATATTAAATTATAAAGCCACACCACCTGCATGTTCACAACTTGAAGACATTGATGAGGTACAATCCATATTCTCATGTGGTTGATTATGTTCTTCTTGTTGATCCAATTCAAGTTCCCAACAAAGAAGCATTTGATAAGTCAAGATGTTTTGAATACAAATATTATGTACTTGGGGGGAACCATTCCGTAGAATCTCAAAGGAAATTGATGGAGGAATATACTAATAACCCACGTTTTGAAATAATAAAATGTATCATTTATGTTGGTTTATCAAATACATAAGCAAAGTTATTGGCATGGGATCATAATATAGATAATGAGTATATGATGTCTATTACTTTCATCCAAAGGGTTAGATTTATTCATAATGAATTTGAACAAAAGTGTGGTGGGGATAGGACAAAGGTTAGTTTAACATTTCAAAAAGAATGTTGTATGGAAATAGGTTATCAAATTGAAGAAAAAATCAATTCAAAAGGCAGCAAAGTAAATTATGATATATTCATAGGTATGGATAACATTTTCCAGTTGGAATTTAGAACATGAGAGATATGGGAATTGACTAATGAGATTTTTAGCATGTGAGAGAATATTGGCACTAAAAACTAGAAGGTCAAAAAGTCTAAACCATTGATATGTAGCAGCAGTCAATAAGGTCCTGAAATGAAACTCCTTCTAGAAGATATGGCTATCACACCTTGGATAGCATTGCAAGGAGTGAAGGATGAAAAGGTTGTCAAAACAATATTATCTCATGTGAAGTCAAGGGAATTATCATTGGACAAAATGTGTAAGGAATTTCAAAAGTAAGTTTTTTGAATTCTTTTTTCTTATTTCTATATTATAATTTCTTTTAAATATAACATATTGTTGTTAGTAGTAGTTGTTATACATATCATTATATTAAATTTTTTTACTTTATCTTTTCAGTCATGAGGTTTACATGAGAATACAAGAACAAATGGTTAAATTGTTAAATGAAGATATTTGGGATGATGTTGTATGCAACTACCCAGATTCAAGTTCTAAATAAACACTAAAATATTTTTACATTGCATTTAAAAAGGGATTTGATTATACATTTTTTTAAATTCATTTGTATACTATTTTTATTTTATAACTTATACATATATTTGTTTATTTCATTAAAGATGAAGAATGATGTAAATGGAGCACTAGATAGTTTCAGAATCTTTATTGAAAAAATTAAGATGGAAAGACTGAGAAAGTAGTGTCTTGGTAATGTTGAAATTGATCCTATTCTTACTCATTTCATTTGGAATGGGCTTGAGACTATCCAATATAAAAAAAAAACAAGGTTATTTTGAAGACATTTCTAAACTCATTCCTAAAAGTGATTATTCCCTAGTTATTGCAAATATTCCTCATGGTTCAATATCCCAAACATTGACTATGACAGTGACCCTTATACTTATCAAGCTCTTAGTAAAGTGGTTGCGGGATTTGTAGAAGTCATAACATCACCATTATGGATATTTGTGACATTTCATTCAGACACACAATTTCCAATGTTATTGACAAGATTCAAGGGAAAAACAAACTCAAGGATGCAGCTTATGTAACCATTGAATTGTTAGTTGTTATTTAAAAAAAATTAATTTATGACAGTTTATGCTTTTACTATTTGTGTTATGGAAAGTCAAATCTTATTAACAGGATTCAACAATTATAAGTGTTATTTGAGCTTCTGACCTATTTGTTGTGTTTATCCTAGTCTCACATCATGTTTTTGGACGATGTTTTTCAAACCACCTTTGTGTTATATCAGATTAGATCAATGAGTGAAAATCAACTCATATGGTTTAAAGTAAGTTAGGGTTGGAATGGTAACAGCAGAAAGTGGATTAATATATAATTCATTTACGTATATTTTTTTAGATAATTTTTATTGTTAATGATTTTAGTTTAATTTAATCTAGTTTCCTTTAAAGATCATGAAAAATTAACCCATGTTCTTTGGTTTGATTGAATGATTAGAAATAATATAATTATACCAATATTATTGTGATATAAACGAAACTATAATTTTTCGTTATAATTAATTTACATTTTTTATATTATATTGATCAAATGAATATTAATGATTTAAGGGCATAGAGCATCTAGGAAAATACAATTTGCCAACAAAAAAATCATTAATACAATAAATAATAAAATAATAAAAACAAAAACAAAATACAAAATCAAATAATACAATAAAAACAAAAACAAAAGAATAAATAAAATAAAACAAACAAAATAAATTGAAATTAATGAAATAAGGTAAAATAAAGAACAACAAAAAATTAAAAAATAAAACAAAGGAGAGAGAGAGGGAAGAATGGAGAGGAAGGAAACAATCATTGGATATGTGAGATTAAATGGATCAAGCTAGTGTTAACCTTAGTACCACCATCTTTGTTTAGATTGTTAGGGTGTTTAATGATCTCCAATGCTTCTCTAATTTTGTGATTGAAATAAAAATCCTCTTTAGCAATGATGTTAGAATCTTCAAGGCATAGGTGGAGCTTAGTTTTGGATGAATGCTCAACAAGAGTTGAGGAGCGAATTATTTCATTCTTAATGTCAACCCCATGTTCTTTGAAACTAATCTTAAATAATCAACTAGTATCCCCAATGTAGCACTTTTCACGGGAACAATTGATCTTGTAGACCCCCTTGAGCAAAAGTTGATCAACCTTATCTTTAACCAGTCTCATTTTGTGTCTTATGGTCCCAAGGGGCTTAAATGATGTGGTAATGCCATTCTTCTTGAGGAACTTAGCAATCTTATCACTGGTATCGCAAATTCCGGGGAGGAATGCTTTCCCATTGTGGGGGGGGGTAATATGGAGAGGGAGTGCCCTTTTTGGTTCTTTTGATGGCTCTGTAGATGTCGTTGTGGCTATAACCAATATAAATAAAAACCTTCGTGAGGTGGTTGATCTCTTGTTGGAGATGCTCCTTGTCACATAATCTTGAGGCTCTAGTGATTAGAGTGTTAAGGATCCCCAATTTCATTATTACTATGATGATGAGAATCAACATGGAGATAGTTATTCGTGTGAATCTTCTTTCTGTATACTTGATGTCCAATGCTACCATCCTTTCTTTAAAAGATAAGAACATCTAGAAATGGGATTTTATTATTATCTTCTAATTCCATGGTAAATTTATTGTCCTTGTAGATTCCATTAAGATGTTCCGAAAACTTTTTAAGTTCCAAATCGCCATGAGTCCACTTCACATTGGTGTCATTGACAAATATCTTCCATCTTTTTGGTTTTAAGGGGAAAGAGTTGATAGATTTCTTTTTAAACATTGCCATATAAAGATTGGAAACAATGGGGGATATGGGAGAGCATATCGCGACTCCATTGGTTTTCTCAAAGAATTCACCTTGAAAACTGAAGAAGGTTGATCTAAAGCAAATTCAACGAGTTTGGCAGTAAGGGGGTCAGTGACATTTTTGACAACCTCAATAGCATCATTAAGAGGAATTTTAGTGTTCAATAAGGAGAAAACATTGAAGCTTATAAATAGGTCATTGGGTTCCCATTTATCTTTCTTTAATCAAGTCCACAAAATGTTTAGAATCTTTAATGTAGGAATCAATATTTCCAACAAGAGGGTTGAGAATGCCAACCACATATTTAGCAAGAAAATAGGTTGGAGAGTCAATGGTATTTACAACAGGTCTAAGAGGAACTCCTTCTTTATGTATTTTATGAAGACCATAAATCCTAGGGGTGATTTCACTGCATGGGGTTAACTTCTCTTTTATTTTGTCATCAATATTTGATTCCTTAATGGCCTTCTTAACCTCTTTAGTGATTTTTGAGATAGGATTATGCTCAAGATTATTGTAAAACCCACTGTTATAGAGGTGGTCCCTCATTTTGGAGTTGTAGTCTTATTTTTCCATCGTCATTGTGGCTCCACTCTTGTCAGCGTTCAAAATAACAATTTTATCATTAATCCTTAAGTTTTTGAGTGTTAACAATAGTTTGGGATTTAAATTGGACTTGGTAGGTTTAGCCTTTCTCATGATGAGAGCGCATTCGTGGTAAATACATTCTTTGTCAACATCATTCACTGCTGGAATATTATCTTCCATGTTACAAATAATACTTTCGAAGGGAATCTTTTTGGGGCAATGGCGAAGCCTAGGCCTTTGTCCAGAACTTCAATTTCATTAATAGTGAGCTCATGAGAAGAAATTTTGATGACTTTTTTGTTTAGATAAGGGGGAGTATCAGCAAGATTCAAGATAACTTGAGAGGAAGGAGAAAAATTGGGGTTAACTTGGTCCATGTTACTGTCACTATAATTATCCGATTTATTTGTAAATCTATTTTTTCTTCAACGCTAATCGATGTACCAACCGCTTCAACGTTGTTTAATGAATTAAAATCTTATTTTGCATCAACATTGTTTGATGAATTAAAATCTTCTCTTACTTCAACGCTAACCGATTCATTAAAAGTTATATTACAGTTGTTGTTCACAGAGGAATTGTTAGGGTTAATGGAGGTCAAATCTTCATATGAGAGGTTTATAACGACAGTCATTTCAACATTATCAGGTGTATTGCGGGAAAAAACCAAATGATGTGTATTATTGTCACCAGGTGAAGTGATGTCAATGATATACAAATTCAAAATGGCAGTCGTTGCAACGTTGTTTGATGCAGGTTATGGAATAAAATTAAGGGAAGAATTCGATGATGATGAGGAGATCCCATCGAGATGGATTTTTATCTGAAGATTGTCATCATTCATAATCACAGTTTATGAAATTGCATTAATGGAAGAAATCGATGATGTTGAAGAAATCCCACTTAGATGCATTTTAATATGAAGATTATCATCATTCATAGCCACAGTTCCATTAATTTTGTCCAAGTTTATACCAACGTGGTGATTCTTGGATTCTTCCAGTGTAAGAATCTTATGAGATTGTCATTTATCGGCAATGGATCCTTCCTTTTCTTCTTTTATGGCAGAAGAGGCATCGATTACAATCTAGAGATCTCTACATATGGTGCTTGCTAGCTTTAAGTGGAGAGTGTAGGAAGCGAGGGATAATTTACTTAATGCATCTCAGATCCTTTTTATTTCACCACAAATTAATTACAAATTGAGCTTATATAATGATCTTTCATTGTGGATGCTTTGAATTTTGTGTTTGATAATGACAAAAGATGGGGTGAGTTTAGAATCTCAGCAGAGTTTTAGAAAAAATAGATCAGAGGTCATTCTCTCAATTTTAATTTTAGTTTTTTTTAGTAAACGACACTCATTCCAGGTATACCTTCTATATAGGGTTACAATTTTTGTTTGAAGATTTTTGTGGTAGGGTTTTAATAGGTGAGGATTCAAAGAAATACCCACATTATTCATTTTTATATCTATGTTTCGAGTCTCAAACAAGAGTCATCATCACAATGTGATGGGAGATAAGGATAGAAATGAAAAAGAAACAAATAAATACGAATTAAAAATCAAAGGAAAGGAGAGGAGATTGGCATAACAAAATAATAGATAAAAGAAAAAATTAATAATAAGAAAGAATTAAAAATATAAGATAAAAAATAAAAAAATAGATTAATAATAATAATAAGAAGAGGGAAATAGTTTAGATGAAATGTAGAAAATAAAAGAAATAAAGGGAAGGAAAGAAAAATGAAGAATGACAAATCAAGTAAATCAAAGAAAGAAATTAATAAAGGGAAACAAAGAGACAAATAATAACAAAAATAAAATAATAGATAACAAAAAACATAAATAATAATAATAATAAATTGTAGAATAGAAAAGAAGAAATTAGAATAACAATAAAGATAAAGGAAAAAGAAAATGAGACATAAATGAGAAGAAATGGAAATCTAAAGCGATCAAAGAACCCAAGGAAAGGAGTAAGATTGGAAAAGAATAAAATAGGAAAGGAAATGAATAAAATAAATAAAAGGAGGGGATATAGGAGAGAAGTTAAAATAAAATAAAGAGCAGAAGAATAGTGAAAAGCAAATAAATCAATAAATAGTACAACAATATAATAAATAATAAAAAGAAAAATAAGAGAATAAAAAAAAAAGACATTTTTTTTTAAAGTAAAACAAAGGGGAGAGAGAGAGGGAAGAAAGGATGATGCAGGAGCATTTAGGCCTAGCCAACAATGTGATGGTGTGGTCACATGTTGTGGCTAATGAAAGTTTGGAAGAAGACTTGGTTGTTTAATTTGTATTAATGTCAAATAAATGTAAGTAGTTAATGTTTGCCTAATTTTGAACAGAATTTGGAATAATTGGCAAATGATCCTCCCTACGTGGAGATCAAGCCAAGTAGTTGGAATGATTAGTTAGGGTAGGATTTAATTCTTCAAATATAGTGAATTCCTTCATCTGTGGAAGGAAAACTATTAGACAGAGCATATATGTGTTCCCTTTATTTTCTAAAAAAAAGATTAGAGAGAGAGAGAGGGAGAGAGGATCGAAAGTATCATAAGCCTATGGGCAACATAGAAGAAAAAGCCACCAACTAGAGGAATCAGGCCAGAGGAGGGAGAGAGCCTCAAAATGTAGTTTTGTATTTTTGCTTGTATATAGAGAATTGATTTTGAGTGTGAAACTATGTAATTGATGCATTTTTGTGTTCTGTCATATGTGTATGCGTAGATAGATAAAATCCCAATTGCAGACATATTAATCGATCATCGATCACTGTAGAATCGATGGCAATCCATTGATGAATGAGCGTATGTATTATAGAGCTGTTGTATTTGTATAGACACAGTTTGGTGGAAAAATTGTGTTTTAACATAAAAAAACATCAAAAACAAGAAAAGTCAAGTTAAGAAGGCGTAGAGGACAAGAGCGCTCAGTGGCCGTTGGATCTCATAGATCAATCGTTTAGATCAAACCGGAGCACCGAGCATTGATACATCGCATTAGCGGAAGTGTGACATCAGAATCAGGTCTTATAACCTTGCGATTGCCGATAGCCAATTAAGCGAGGACAGTCGGATCGAAATCAGGATCAATGGCCCTGGGCTCATTCAACAATCGCAATTGAAGGAAGTAGAAGTCGAGGAATAGAGGAAAATGATACGCCGATGAGTGATAATGTGATATCACGATAGCGATAAATCGGCAAATCGGAATCGGGCTTATTAAAGTAGTGCAACAGGGAAGGCCTGGGAATTGGCAGACCCGATAAATTTATAGAGGCATTTGAATAATATTTGAGATCCAGGTCATTGCTTCTGAAACGGGGTTTCTATTTAATTGTATATATTCTGATGTTATGGTCTACGATCATTGCGATAGCGATATCGCGATAAACCAAAGGGAAGGGCGATGAGTGGACCCGATAGAATTATAAATTCAAGTATAATGTATTTAAGGTCCGGATAAAGCTTTCAAATGGGTTTTTCAAGCATTCCCTTGTATTTCCCGTGTTTCTGTGTATTTCGATAAAAGTTATGGTCCCGGGGTTTTAAACGTATAAAATGCTTCCGATATGCATATGTGTGGGCATGAAGCTTTAAAGGGCCATTAAGGGGAAAGTGAGTCCTGATAAGGTATATTGGTTGTGGTAACCTTAAGGTTGCGTAATTTTTGGTATCAGAGCAGGAAAAAGGAAGAAACTTTCATGCGAGAAGAATGTCTTGTTTATGAAGGTTATGATTACAAAGGTATAATAGTTGCAGTAGTTGAATGAAAGGCAATGTTGGGCACAAGACTACAATAGTAAGACTATAGAAGAAATTTTGGAAGTTCTTAGAGATTGTAGCAAAGCCTCATTCTAGTTGAGGCTTGGAATAGATAGGGATAGAGGAATTTTTGGACACCTAATCCTAAAGGGTTAGCGTGGAAGCCGAATGGACAAGCAGTCCAAGAGACCTTGGGATGTGAATCCCAACGGTCACCAAATGTACTATAAATGTATATCAAATTGTTAATAAAATTGTACTGCATGCTTTATCTTTCTCATATTGTTTTCCCTCACCATGTGTGTTTAACATGGTATCAGAGCCATGATGAGTGGCCTGTTATTCCCTGAGCAACTGTTCTGATCGCTGCCTCTGTCCTTCCAGACTATGTGGAATCAGAGCACAGGTCCCAGAAATAGTTGTAACTCCTGCCTGAGAGCTGCGTAGTCTCTGACATCCCCGAAATAGCTGAAGACTGTCGCTGCTGCAAACGCCTGGAATTTCAATGCATTAAAACGCCTGGAATCGGTAACATATGGAATGATTCCTGCGCTGTTATGAAGGATTGAATGCTTGTATATGAAAATGCTGTCCGCTGCCTGTTTAAATCTTTTGGTCCTCTGCCTGTTTAAATCATTTGGTCAGCTGCCCATTGAACGCTGCCTGCTCATTTGGTCTGCTGCCCATTGAAACGCCTGAAATTGCCTGCATAAACTCTCTGTACAAAGTTTTGTATTCCTATTGCTGCGCCTCTTTGTCATTACAACTGCATAGGCAATTGAAAGCGCCCCAGAAGATAGCAAATGAATAGTGTGAAGAATCCGCTAAATAATTCACTCTTCATCCCTCTAAGGCACTGAGGACTACCCAGTCATACACAGTCGGGCTTCTCGGTTCTGCTCTCGGGGATTTTTCAGATTTCTTCTTTGTAGCAGCAGTAGGGACGTTATTATTGTACTTATTACTTCGCCATGGATTCTCTGGCTCTCGTGTTGTCAGAGAACATGGTGAGATTGTAGAGTTAGAACCCGCAGGGGAAGATGGATTGTTGGTGGCCGGATTCGAACTTCTGACTGCCCGTTTGCTTCACTCCTGGAGACATAATGCTTGATCTGAATTTTGGTATGAAATTTCCCAGTTTTGTGATTTCAGATTTTAATCTGCAAATTGATTATGATTTTTTGATACTGGAACATACGCACTGCCTGGGATTACCTTCCTTAAACTCCTTCAACGATTCAATTTAGGAAGCCCCTTTAAAGTCCATAAAAGGCATTCAATCTATCGTCCTAGGCAAGCACTTGAACGAATTATCTTGTGATATTATCTTCTGCCTTTATTATCTTCTGCAATTCTTTTCGGTCCTATGGAAGCATTGATCTGACGTGAGGCAGATCGAAGAGGTCTTGGTGGTTTGATGGCCTGTTAAATATTTTCACACATCTATGAGGGGCATATGGACGTATATCCCAAATACGAAGAAAACAATCCATCGAATTATTCAGGAGATAAGAGCCATCAGAACTTAACTGCATGTCTGTAATTGTGTCTCTGCGGCCTTGGAGTCGCATTGTGACCTCCCCTCTTCTAAGGTCCCACACCTTAATTTCATTATCTATTCCACCAGAGTATATCTTGTCTGCGGCATTAGAGAACCCAACAGCTGTGATTTGGTATTTGTGATTCTTGGATATGTCGTCTCACAGATGACACACATTTCTCGCTAAACAGAGCCTTTGGAATTCCGTATTCACATCTGCCTTCAACGCTTCAGTATTCACATCTGCCTTCAACGCTTGCTTCACAGCAGTCTGATTGAGGAAGTCATACAAGAAATCGGTGCCATCCTCCGCGATGTAATAGGGGAGCGTCCTCCTAATGTCATACAGAGTGGCCTTATATTGCCCTTGCCGAAGATGGGAAGAGACAACAGCGTAAAAACTAACAGAATCACAACACCCGGAAACTGGAAGAGTAGGCGACGACAGACGATCAGTGGTGCTTTCCCGCAATATTTTTGTCTGAAGGCGCTTTAAATGGCAACTTATTTATAGCAAATATTCTCAACTCTGTGACTGCAAGTCTTTCGATATTTATATCTACTATCTTTTGTTTTAAATATTTGTAGTCTTTGGCATATGATGTGCTCCGAAGGATTTTGAGACAAAAATAGTGAAGGCTTGATTGATTCCGGGGCTCGACTTTTAGGATTTGCTGTATCGATTTGGGTATCGAGCTATGGCAAATATTGAACAGGTTAATGCAACCTACATAGAGTGCACCTAAAAAGCAATGTAAAGAAATACTTCACTAATATTCATGATTCAGTAATATTTGGTGCCATCATATGTTTTAAAGAATACACCTACAGCAGGCCATGTACCCTGAAACTCAATGAAGCAGTGTAATTATTGTTTGAATATTGTGAAAATATTGCCAGTGGGTGAAATGTCTTAAGATGAAGATTTGATCAGCATTATGAAGTGAATTTGAAGCAATTTTGAAGACATTTTTTGGCAGCCATTCTAGGAACAGTTTCTTGTAGAGATTTTGCATGATTTCCAGAGCAGCCAGATGCTCTGAAGTTTGAAGTTGAGGACAGCACTCATCTTCACCTTTATATATTTTTTTGCATTGGTCCTGCTCCATCAACCACTTTCGCGACATTGTTGCCACTTGACAAGCCCTTACAAGATCTTGTAGTAAGACTAATATTATTGCTTCCTCAGTTGTGTTTTTTAAGTGACATTGAAGAAAATGGCCAGACTTGAAGATGCATTAAAGTTATTGAATATCCTAATTCATTCCACTGTTGATGAGATGGTCAAAGTTAACAAAGAAACTC
>APFE031707393.1:57349-79895 GCA_000404065.3 Pinus taeda | reverse complement strand
TAGCAGCCACTCATGCAAGCAAGGAAGCAGTTTGGTTGCAAATATTGTGTTCAAATATGGGGTTAGTACAGGGAGCTATAAGGATAGACTGTTGCAATTTTCTTGGCAAAGAACCCTGCATATCATTCAAATACAAAGCACGTTGATGTTCAGTATCACTTTGTGAGGGATATGATAGAATACAAAAAAGGTGTTGCTAGTAAAGGTGGACACTTTGAAGAATACTGCAGATGCATTGACAAAATATGTGAGCTCTGAGAAGTTCTCTTGGTGTAGAGAAACAATGGGCGTTGCAGGGCTGGATGAATGACTAAGCTCTCTTGTGGCCCCCTGTGGAAAGAAACCAACAAGTGGGAGAATGTTGGGTTGTGTTATATTCTTTCCACAACTAGCCCATGTAGTTAACCAGGGGGTTAGAACGGGGGCAGAGCCCCCCCCCCCCCCTTCCTTGCTTTGATTGCGTAGTGGGGGAGTTACAGGGGGTTTGAGGGGTGTAGGTAACCCCACTCTATGGGGTCAAAATTTTGGATTTGGAACCTATGTTAGGTTGGGCGGACCCACTTATGGTTTTGTACATGATTTTCGTACATGTTTTTGGACGCGATGGTTTTCGATCCATGGTTTTGGACGCGATGGTTTTCGGTCCATGGTATTGGATGCTTTGGCATGTATAAATATGTATTATAACATAGAAAGGAACATAATGAAAAATCAAGCTAGTAGTCCCGGTTCTGGGATCCAGGGGAAAATCTCTATGTATATGTGTTTTATGTGTTATACTCTCGCATTGTTTATTTTCTGTGTTTTAGAATTCGTATGCAGGTAATTTTTATACAAGGTTAAAACCTACATGTGAGGTGGTTGATATGTTACTGGAGATTCTCCTTATCACATAATCTTGAGGCTCTAGTGATTAGAGTGTTGAGGATACCCTATTTCTAAGTGGGATGATGATTAGAATTAGCATGGAGATATTTATTCTTGTGAATCTTCTTTTTGTATACTTGATGTCCAATGCTACCATCCTTTATTTTAGAGATAAGAATATCTAGAAAGGGGATGTTATTATTATCTTCTAATTCCATGGTAAATTTAATGTCCTCAGAGATTCCATTAAGATGTTCCAAAAACTTGCTAAGTTCCAAATCCCCATGACGCCACTTCACACTAGTGTCATCGACAAATCTTTTCCATGTTTTTGGTTTTAAGGGGAAAGAATTGATAGCTTTCTTTTCAAACATTTCCATATAAACATTGGTAATAATGGGGGACAGGGGAGAGCCCATCGCGTCTCCAGTGGTTTTCTCAAAGAATTCACCCTAAAAACTGAGGAAGGCAGATCTTAGTGAGTTTGGCAGTAAGGGGGTCAATGACATGTTTAACAACCTCAATAGAATCATTAAGAGGAATTTTAGTTAATAAGGAGACAACATCGAAGCTTACTAATAGGTCATTGGATTCCCATTTATCATATTAATAAATTCCACTAAATTTTTAGAATCTTTAATGTAGGAATCATTATTTCCAACAAGAGGGTCGAGAATGCTAAGAACATATTTAGCAAGAAAATAGGTGGGAGATTCAATGGTGTATACAATGGGTCTGAGAGGAATTCATTCTTTATGTATTTTAATATGACCATAAATACTAGGGGTGATTTCACTGCATGGGGTTAACTTCTTTTTATTTTGTCATCGAGATTTGATTCCTTGTTGGCCTTCTTAACCTCTTTAGTGATTTTTCATATAGGATTATGCTCAATCTTATTGCAACATCCACTGTTATAGAGGTGGTCCCTCATTTTGGAGTTGTATTCTTCTTTTTCCATCACCACTGTGACTCCCCCCTTGTCAACCTTCAAAATAACAATATTATCATTATTCCTTAAGTTTTTGAGTGCCAATAATATTTTTGGATTTAAATTGGACTTGGGAGGTTTGGCCTTTCTCATGATGAGAGCACATCCTTGGTGAATAAATTATTTTTCAACATCATTCAGTGCTTGAATACTATCTCCGCATTACAAATAATATTTTCGAAGGGAATATTTTTGGGGGCAATGGAAAACCCTAGGCCTTTGTTCAGAACTTTGTTTTCGTCAATAGCGAGATCATGAGAGGAAATGTTGATGACTTTTTGTAACAACCCTAGTGAAATTTCTATGTAATAAAAGTTAATAAAGGTAAACTAATAACCACAATTATGGGACACTTATTCCAAGTTGAATGTTGGGAAAGACATCCTAATGTGGGTCTTCATTTGGTTTATTATGCCTAAGTAAATTGGCAAAGGCAATGGAAAAGTATTTGGAAAGGAAAAATGGCATTAATTGGAATTTTATTTATGAAAATAATGGAAATTAGGAGAAAAAGAAGATGAAAGGTCGAAGGTTGCACGTGAGGAGGAAATTGAAGGAAAATAATGGAAAATGAAGAAAATAGAGGCCTCATTAATAAAAAGGATTATAAGGACTAGTTCATGGCTTTTGGTTAGTTTGTTTTTAGAGTTCACTCTCTCTATTCTCTCTCTATCACTCTTGGATACTTAGAGCTTTCTTGGAGAACTTTATCATTGGATCAAGAAAGGAAAAGAAGGCAAGAAGGAGCAAAGATCAAGTATGGAAGAGCAGGATCTAGCAGCTACAGTGGGATTAATTGTAGGTATCAATTTGCATGTGTGATTTATTTTAATAGATGTAGCATGCATGGTTATGCATGTGTCTTCTTAGTTCTCTTGTTGTCATTGGCATGTGTTTTTCTAGGCGTGACAGTGTTTTCCAGCCTAGCCTTGCGATTTCCAGATAGAGATGGTGTGGTGGGTTTTTTTTGTATGTGGTTGAGTTGGATATTCAAATGGACTTCAAGCTCAGTGGGGTGGTCTTAGGATTATTCACAAGACCTACGAATCCTGGGATGGGATACATGGTAAAGTTTGAATGTGAACACCTCGATTGAGCCTAGGAATCCCCTGACCGGTGAATGACAAGATACATGGTAATGCTCAGTGGTGGGTACCCTTGATTGGGCCTAGGAATCCTGAGATGGGGTACACGGTAAATCCCAAAGGGTGGAGACCTCGTAGGCCTAGGAATCCCTTGAATGAAAATGGCATGGATACACTAAAAATTCGAGAGGTTGGGATGGAAAAATTCCTCACTGTGTAGGTGGAGAGATCGTGTGGCATCCATGTTTATTTTTGGCCTAGTGATCCAGTGAAGATTGCGATAAAGCCTGTTATTGTATATTTATTGTTTATGGCCTAATGATCCAGTGGGGATTGCGGTAAAGTTTGGTTCTATTGTTGAGGGTAAGGTGATGTAATCTCAGAAAGCCGTAGTTGATTTTGGTGATAAGTACCAAATTCAAGCTTGAAATATGGCATAAGGGTGATTGGCTGAAGAGAGACTTGGCTAAGCCAATCTACGATCGGGTGGAATGTGGTAGTCCAATGCCGGGTTGGATTTTTCATTCATTAATGGTAACTATTTCTTCTTGATATTTTATGAGAAAATGTATTGATTCATATGAGACATTTATGGTTGATGTATCCTTGATATTTCTTTTGGTTATATGTTGGCTATGAGAATTTTATGACAGTGATGATGTATGGATCTCATCATGTTTTGATTTGTAAATGAATTTACAATGAACATATGAACTAATAGATGATAATGCAACTAATGTGATGAGGCACCAATTCTTCTTAGTGATTCTCATATAAGTATGAGATCCCTATGCTCAGATCTATTGTTATGACCTGTAGAATTCATATTTGTGACATGTTTGACGAAATGGTTGTCATGGCTACTACGGGTCCAATCAAGTATTTGTTCAAGTATTTTCATTTGTATCATTTTTTCGATGTTACTTTTCATTTCTGAAAGTTTCATGGAGTTCTGGACAGTGGCATGAGTCCTGGCCCTAAAAAAGTGCACAAAATCTAGGGTTGCAGGCTTCAACATTGTTTGATGCAGGTTTTGGAGTAGTGTTAATGGAATAATTTGAGGATGCTGAGGAGATCCCACTAAGATGGATTTTTATCTAAATAATGTCATCATTCATAGCCACAGTTTATGAAATTGCGTTAATGGAAGAAATCGAGGATGCTAAGGAGATCCCATTGAGATGGATTTTAATCTGAAGTTCGTCATCATTCATAGCTGAAGTTCCATTAATTTGGTCAAATTTTATACTAGTGTGGTGATTCTTGGATGCTTCTAGCTTAAGAATCTTATGAGCTTGCTATTTATTGGCAATGGATCCTTCCTTTTCTATTCTTAGGGCAGCAAAGGCATCGATTACAGTCCAGAGATCTTTGCGTATGGTGGTTGCTAGATTTAAGTGGAGAGTGTAGGTAGCGAGGGATAATTTACTCAATGAAGCTCAAATCCTTTTTATTTCACCACAAATTAATGTGAGAATGAGATTTTAAAATGATCTTTCATTGTGGATGCTTCAAATTATGTGTTCGATAATGACAAAAGAATGGGTGAGTTTAGAATCACAGCAGAGTTTTAGAAAAAAAAAATAGATCAGAGGTCCTTCTCTCATTTTTAATTTTAGTTTTTTCAAGTAAACGACACTCATTCCAAGTATCCCTTCCATACAGGGTTAAAATTGCAAAATGAAGCTTTTTGTGGTAGGGTTTTAATAAGTGAGGATTCAGAGAAATACCCACAATAGTCATTTTTATATCTATGTTGCAAGTCTCAAACATGACTCATCATCGGGACATGATGTGAGAGAAGGACAAAAAGGAAAAAGAAACAAATAAATACAAATTAAAAATCAAGGGAAAGGAGGGGATGCTGACATAACAAAATAATAGACAAAGGAAATAAAATAAGAAAGAATTAAACATAAGATAAAACGAAAAAATTAGAATTAATAATAGAATAAGAAGAGGGAATAGTATTAGAGGAAATGTAGAAAATAAGAGAATAAAGGGAAGGAAGAAAAATGAAGAACGACAAAAAAAAGGGGAAAATAAAGAGACAAATAATTAAATAATAATAAATAAGCAAAAATATAAATACAAATAAAATAAAATAAACTGTAGAAAAGAAAAGAAGAAATAAGAATAATAATAAAGATAAAGGAAAAATAAAATGAGATAAAAAAGAGAAGAAAGGGAAATCTAAAGGGATGAAAGAACCCAAGAAAAGGAGTAAGATTGGAAAAGAATAAAATAGGAAGGGAAATAAAATAAATAAATAAAAGGAGGGGATAGGGGAGGGAAAATAAAATAAAATAAAGAGAGGAAGAATAGTGAAAATCAAATGATACAATAAATAATAAAAATAAAAGTAAGAGAATAAATCAAATAAAATAAACAACAATTTTTTTATTTTTTTTTAAAGTAAAACAAAGGAGAGAGGGAAGAAAGGAGAGAAAGGAAACAATCATTGGATATGTGAGATTAAAGGGATCCAGCTAGTGCTCAACTCAGTACCACCATCTCTATTTAGATTGTTAGGGTGTGTGATGATATCCAATGCTTCTCTAATTTTGTGTTTGAAATAATGATCCTCTTTAGCGATGATGTTAGAATCTTGAAGGCATAGGTGGTGCTTGGTTTTGGATGAATGCTCAAGGGCTGAAATGGTCATTTTGTGTCTTAGGGTCTCAAGGGCTTGAATGATGTGGTAATACCATTCTTCTTGAGGACCTTATCAATATTATCAGTGGTACCACGAATGTAGGGGAGGAATGTTTTCCCATTGAGGGGGAGGAGGGGAATCTCGAGAAGGAGGGCCCTTTTTGGTTCTTTTCATGGTTGTGCAAATGTCATTGTGGTTGTAACCATTATCAAGAAAAACCTTCATGAGGTGGTCATCCTCTTGCTGGAGATGCTCCTTGTCACACAATATTGTGGCTCTAGTGATTAGAGTGTTAAGGATCCCTAATTTCTAAGCGGGATGATGATGAGAATCAACATGGAGATAGTTATTCGTGTGAATATTATTTATGTATACATGATTTCCAACGATACCATCCTTTATTTTAGATATAAGAACATCTAGAAATGGGATTGTGTTATTATAACAACGCTAGTTAAAAATCCATGTAAAAAAAAGTATAAGACCAAGGTCATGGGAAAGCGCAAGAGGAATTTGAGATCAACATCTATAGCAGGTTTTTCTTGCATGTACAAAGTTGCATGTATTTTTTCCTCACTAGTTTTGTCATGCATGACATATGCATGTGGTTTATTAGTCGTGATTTGTCATTGGCATGGAGCATTGCCTAGATTGACAGTGGATTTTCCTAGCCTTGCCATTTCTTGGATAACCATGGTGTTGTGGGTCTTATTTTGTTTTTTTGGTTGGTTTTCTTGTGCCTTTGGCTATGGGTTGAGTTATTATTTCTTAGGAAGCCTTGGTTGGACAAACACTCTGGAAGCTCTGTAACATCTTGGGTTGAGTTACTAGTCCTAGAACCCTTGGTTGGACAAACTCTCTAGAAGCCCTACAACAGTTGGGGTTGAGTTATTAGTCATGGAAGCCTTGGTTGGAAAAATTCCCCGGAAGCCCGACAACATCTATGGGTTGAGTTACTAGTCCTAGAAGCCTTGGTTGGACAAACACTCTAGAAGTCCGGCAACAATTGTGGGTTGAGTTACTAGTCCTAGAAGCCTTGGTTGGACAAGCACTTTGGAAGCTCGGTGCCAGCTGTGGGTTGAGTTACTAGTCCTGGAATTCAAGTTGGAACAAATGCTCTGGAGCCCTGACAACTTGGGAAAAAAATGATCTGGTGATGGTTAGTGATGTTCAACCATGAGGTGGAATCATTGGTTGAGGGTTTAGGTGGTTTGGCCTCTAGAAGCCCTCATTCATATTTGATGGATTTTTTTCATGATATCTGATGAGCGTTAGTATTTCAACAAGGATGTTGGAACTCCTGGGCTACCAAATTTACTTATCAACCCGGGGTTCGTAAAAACTTGGAGGTGACAGTGTTGTATGCACAAGTAAAAGTGATGGTTCTACCTGTTGTCACTATTCAGCTGGCAAGAGACCATTGGGGTTCCAATCCAAACTTCTATAGAGTCAGAAGAAGCTTGATTATTTGATGGAAGAAAGGCAAATCTACTCTAAGAGAGTTACTCTACTGCAATAATGGAGAAAGCCAACATGTAATGTTAAACCACACCATACCCTAATTAACCATTTAATAAGATATTCTAGGCAAAGATGTTAAATCAATAATAAACAAATGCTACTGTCTAAGTTGCAGAAGTAAAAAGCATCAAACAATATTAATGTGCAAGTAAAGAAACTAAACTAACTCTGTTTTCACTTTTTTGGTCTTTTTAGGCAAAATCAAGTATGCAAACTAATTGTTCTTATGGATGGGACAGGTGGATGGAAGGTGTTTGAGGATGGCTAGAAGGTTTATGAAGTGGTTGGATGGTGTGGAGGGGAGGGGTCCTAGGAGGATTTTTGTGACTTCCTAGAGGTTTCCCATCAATTTGGCCTCAAAACAGGTCGTTTCAGGAAAACCTACAGGATGATCCTATAGGAATTACAGGAAACCTACAAGATACAGCCAATAGATAATTGTAAGGTGTTGGAGGTGTTGGGAAGCTTAGGAGAGGTGTGTGATGGGTGGAATGGAGTGTTAGAAGGTCTAGGAGCACTCATTAGTCAATATCCAAGATAAGAGATGGCTAGATTTGCTCAATGTGTTTAAGAGAATTTCAATGAAAATGATGGAAAACTAGTGAGGGTGATGGTGAAGACAAGGGATGGATAAGGTGGATGAAGTGGAAGGGGGTTGTTAGCTATGAAGTATTGTTCTGCTCCTGAAGCACCTACTCTGCATAAAACACGTGTGTCTTCCAAAAAGTCATGCAACAAGATACATTTTCATAAACTAGAAAAGCATGAATCAACTGCCTATATTATGCATGAAGAAAGTTGTTGAAGGGAATGAAAGCATGAATGAGATCTTATTGTACAAGTGGAGATGGAAAAATATGACAATGAAATCTGCCTTGCAACATTAACCAAATACTGAATTAAAGACAACAAACTCCAACGCTCATAAAAGAACTAGAAATCTATGTTTTTGGGGCTGCTGAATGGTCCCTTCCTAAAGTCATGGTCCCAGAGGGAGGAAGTGAGGTCAAGACACTTGTTGACAACCTTGTGGTGATACTTTCTCTCCTTGCTAACCTGCAACTTGAAAGAAGGCACAAATGGAAGCAAACTATCACACAACCAATCTAATCTACACTATGTAATGGAAATGCATCTAATAAGCAAATTAACAATTAAGCTATGAATCTACACTAAGCATACATGTACAATAAAGAGGAGCCTTGGCCACTAGGGTTGGGCCCTAACCCAAGAGCTTCAGCCCTTTAAGTTAACTCAGTGTTGGCTCAAAACAAAACTCATTCTTATTACCAAACATCAAATTACATCCAAAAGAACTATCACAAGTCTTGTAGCTAGAACATAGAGTAGAGTTTTACAATCAAAATCTGAATCCTACTAAGGTCCTAGGTCTATATACTTATACATCTGAAGTCTCCAATGACTTCCTTAATATTAGGGAGGCTCAGCTCCCAAAATCGAGATAAACTAGTGCTTTGTCTCTCACTTGTTCAGTTGCCTTCTAGTCCTCATGATTTGGCTATTTGTTCTCCGAGCTGATGGAGGAATATTCGAATGGAGGGGTAGTAAATAAGGAGGATTTACCTCCTATAATACCCATCCCTTGTCCCATTTGAGTTTTGACCTTGGTCTTTGCTAAAATTCCTTGATTTTCTCCTTTAATCCTACATTAAATGCACATTAGACCAAAAAGCAAAATATCCAACTCTAACTCATCTCATAAAAAAAATATAATCAAAAGTATGCAATAAGTTATGAGAATAGTTTGTTTAACTAAGCTAGGAGGTGAATTAAGGCCCATATAGTTACCCAATGATGAGGCTCATCATCACCCCCCTACTAAAAGTGTTGCTCATCCTCTGAGCAACTTGTTCAATATCCATATCCTTCATGGCTTTGGTAGCCTCTCTAACATCCCATGCCTCTGTCGTGGTCTCCTCTTCTTGCTCATAGAAGCCTGCTTTCTTTTCTACCTCTTCCCATGCCTATTTTCTTCTTCTTCTTTCCTCCCTTCTAACATCCCTAAGAGTAGTGGTGGACTGATTTTTAGGCCTATCCAATTGACCTTCAACCTTTGCATAGATTTCTTATACATAGGTGTCTTGTTGAGTGCCTCTCTCAACCTTTGAGGGGAGTGATATTCTCTTATCTTTAAGGTGTATGGTAGGGTGTTGCATCTCCTCAAGCAAGCATGTATACTATCATCTCCTAATAGCCTAAACATGTCCTCAAAATGTGAAATTACTTGCTCTTGGGCAGCAAGATATCTAGGTGCCAACTGAGGATCATTTGCAATCAAATTATGGGTACGGATGAGGGCCATGGGATTTGATTGTTTAGCTCTAATCAAAAGAGGTTCAGTTTGTTCTCTTGCCGATATCCTTTTCATCTTTGCGGCTCTTGACTCCTCATGGTTCATCCATGATGCCAAAGCCATTAATTGTAGATCTCCTAGCTTGGCATTAGCATCCCATACATTCATGTCTATGAGGGCCATGTTGTGCAAATAAAACTTAGCCATTTTGGCCCTATCCTCTAGTGTACTTTGATCACAAATATCAATAAACTTCATGTAGTCCTGAAATGGCATGGTTCCCCTTTATGCTGGTGTCTTAATCTGAAACTGCAACCATTGTTCTTTGAGGTAGAGAGCATAGGATTTAGCTGACATCTTACACTAGATTGCCTCCAAGGAGACGCTGGCCATACATGCCAATTGGTTCTCTCTTTCCTATAGTTGTCCCCTCAGCCATGCATTTTTTGTCTTTAGTTGATTTCTCATTATAGCTTCTCTATCCCTCAAGCCACATAGCTCTTTGCCCATTTCTTTGAGTTTCTCTTCCATGTGCTGAATGTCTTCCACCCCTTTGATTTGGCAATCTGTATCCATCGGTGAGTTCTGGCCCTCTCCTTCTCAAGCTCAAAGAACAGTGGGATGGAAAATTTTTGAGCTATGACCCTGCCTCCTTCAATAAACTGGTAATAGGAGTCCAGGTTAGGTAGGGGTTTGGGTTATCTATCTCTGGGTCCTTCTCTTTAGTTTCTTGCTACTCCCCTACCTTCCTTTCCAATTTTTGTGCATCCTGTAGATTCAGCAGAGTATCCTGTAGGATTGTTTTTGCTTCCTATAGATTTTGTTGTGGATCCTGTAGGATTGCCTTACCCTTTGAGGAAGTTGATCTAGTAGTAGGCCTCCTCACATAGGTGATAGGGCACTTAGGGGAAGGAATTTTGTCTTTTTGTATAGGGGAATCTTGAATCACAATAGGAATTTTGGTTGATGTTTGTGGCTTCCCCTGTCTTATTCTTGTGCTCTTTCTTATTCTGAAATGTAATGGGGTCTGTCTCTGCCTTTTTCCTTTTTTCTTGACTGGGGTGTTGAGTGCAGCGAGGGAAGTCGTTGCCTCTCTCTCAGTGGCCTCTTGAGAAACCCTAGGTGACTCCTCCTTGTTTTCTATCCCCTCTGTCCCATTTCCTTCTTCCTCTCTATTTTTTTTGTCTTCTTATTCTTGTAGATCTTCACCATCTTTATGAGTTTTCTCCTTAATTTCCTCCTCTTTTTCTTCATCATCCTCCTTATCTTCTCCCTCTTCTTCTTCATCTTCATCATGTTCCTCTGTGTCAGCTCCTTCTTCATCCATCTCATCCTCATCTCCTTTTGTATCCTCCTCTTCTTGTTTTACTTCCTCTTCACTGACAGTAGGGCTAACATCATAAGTGAGATCTTTGATGTCATCCTCTATTGGCATGTCTCTCAAAACTAACCATGTTATAGGAGTTATGAGGTTTTGGAGGGCATCTTCTATGAGGATCCTAACCAACCCATGGTGAGCTAATTGTTGGGAATTTCCCTCCTTCACTTTTGTTGACACCTAATCATCAAGATTGGGTGAATAAGTGTAACTGATGTAAATAAATAATAGAAAATATGAAAAGTCACTAGGAGATGAAATGAATAGTCTCTCCCTCATGTATATAATAAATACCAACATGAATGAATACAATGAATTGATTTTGTGGATGTTGTCTATAAAAAGAGCATCAAGAGGGCCTTTTCCATGAAAAGCTTGGCTCGTATAGTCAGTTACATACTCCCCGGATTTAATAGCCTTGTACTGGCTAGGATGGGCTTCATCGATCAATTCAGGGGTGGCAACAATCAACACACCAGAATGTGGCATAAAAAACATGATGATTGGCATTCGACTCATGTTTGTATTGGGCACTACCCATTGGTCGACACTCTCGTATTTCCCATTACTTATTATCTGCCATTAGATAATTCTTCTACCATTTTACATAACACGATGAGAAGGTTTAACCGATGTAAATATTCTAAGAACAATTTACGAAGTTTAGTAGTTAGTTGGTATTAGAAGCAGAATTAACATTTATTCTTTCTTTCTTCTTCTTCTTCTTCCTCTTCTTCTTTTTTTTTTTAATGAATTTCCCTTTGTATTTCCCATTGCTTACTATCTTCCATTAGATAATTCTTCTACCATTTTAGAAACACTATGCGAAGGTTTAACCGATGTAACTATGCTAAGAACAGTTTACGAAGTTTAGTAGTTAGTTGGTTCTAAGAACTATTTACGAATTTTAGTAGTTAGTTGGTACTAGGAGCAGAATTCATATTTTTTCTTTATTTTTATGGGATTTTCCTTTGTATCTGTTTAACTCATAGTTGTATGGGTTTTTACTTTGTATCTATTTAGCTGATTGTTGTGGTTGGTTTCTTTCAGAATCGAAATTTGTTTTCAACCACTAAATGGCCCACTTGTTTACTGTTTTATTTTCCCAAAATAAAACTGACTCAATCTTCAGCGTTCCTGCCAAATTGTATACAAGTTAATATTCTAAATTGCAACCTTACTTAAAAAATCCAAAGTGAAATCCCTTATTGATAATTTTGTTGCATGTCAATATGACTATAATAACATTTAGAGAGGGTATTCATAAGACTACCTGCCCCATTTGCATGGAGCCACCTACTACCTCTTTTACTTAGCAACTATCACTGAGGAAAAATAGTAATCAAGCTACATGAGACCATGGTGTTAGGCTCTAAAATATGCAATCATATAAGTGAATTATGAGATGTGAAACAATTTTAGTGAATTCAAATATAAAATAGAAGTAAAATATGCTCAAGAGAGCGTATTCCATGAATTGCATTTAAAAAAAGGAGAGTATATGGAATGAATTGCATTAAAAAAAAAGGAGGCTTGCACATACACTCAATTTCTCTGTCAGAGAAAGAATGAATGAATTTTGCTTCGATTCAACAAATTCTGCTACATCTATACACACTAACTACTAATTTCTACTTTTCTTGTATGACGACATGTAACTTAGGCTCAACTTCCAATCCCTCTAATAAGAAGACATCGGTAAGTAGCCTAGAGTTATGAGGCTAGCTAAGTAATCTTGGAAAGGATCACTACTGGAGGGGGGTTGTATTTGGTCTAACTGTGGGAACGGGTTTTTCAGAATATCGAAGCCAAAGGTGAACATTGATTGGTTCAAACCAACATTCTCCTACTGTTGTTGTTGCTGCAAAATCAATTCTTCCAACCTACAACTTCTCTGCACTTATTTTTTATCGGATTTAAGATCATGCAACAATTTCATGGAACAACTTGAATCAGTGAGCAGAATAGGAGGAATTAAATATGTTGAATCATAATTTTTCTTGTGATTAGGTAGAGAGTTGAAAAATGGGACAAGTTCTAGAAGGTCCATTGGAGCACTACTGGCATTTGAAATGTTCTAATTCTGCTCAAAAATGGTGTTTGAGTTGTAGCTCATGGAAGTAATGGTATAAGTTCTTGACTCATGGTTAAAGATCTTTATATAATTCAGAGAGTGGGCAGATTTCATTGAATCTTGTGAAGTTCTTTATGAATGCTCAATGTCCGAGATCATTATAGTATTCCCAGTGGGCAGTATTCCTCACACCTTTTCATCAATTCTTCATGGAATTGTTTCATTGCTTCTTCCGAGGATCACTCTTTCTCCTTAGCTAACTTCTCCACACTGCTCTTCTTGTTGTATATTTGACAAAGTACCCAATCATCCAACTGCAACAAGAATCAATTTCATCATCCGAAATATGGATAACCCAAAAGAGAAAATAAAGGATTTTGAGCTAAATTTACATCACTAAAACCCATCACAAGCCCTCATTTTTAAATTGGACTGAGGAACAAAAATAATATTTGATATTTATAGTTTTCCTTATTGAAAGCCTCTGGATTAAATTAGAAAACCCTTGATTTCTATAATATAGAAAACAACCCCTTGTTTCCCAAATTGATTTTTCCCAGATACATTCATCCTCTAGATTCTACCTGGTCTAGGCCCTGTCATGACTAGGCCATAATGTCATCCAACCTCACAGGTGTTTTAAACCAAACAACACCTACAATGTTTATTGACACACATGAATATACATAGAAGAAAATCCACAGGAACAGTTGCATACCCTTAAGATGCCCTTCTTCTTTGCGGATCTATTGACATCAGCAAGGAGGTATTCATGCATAATCCAATCAGCCTTGTTTCCTTTAGGTGCTTTTCTAACATAGAAAACCAAAGCCCTGTTGGTGCCAACATGCTTGTTGATGCCCTTAGCAGTGATGGGTTTATCTGCACTTGTGGATTTCCAGTACCTTGAGCCAACAACCTTGTTGGGGCGTGAACCATTTGGATACTTCTTGTCCCTAGGAGTGAAAACACACCACTCACTTTCTCCAAAGAGTGCCTTTTTTGCAAGAATTGGAAATGTGTATGAGACCGGAACAAATAACAATTTCTAATAACTTAAAGAAAATAAAAATGAAAAACAAGCATTTCCCATTGCAAGAACATGGCATGGGCATAAATATCAAAGAACACTATAAATGAATTCAGTTTAAAACAGAAGAACACCCATGTCCATATAACAGTCCATACACATATAAAAATGACATGATTCATTTTGAGATTGAAGGTTTCTATATCAAGCAAAGAGACATATCCAAGTAATAGTTCTAAGACATGGAAGGACAGTCATTTGTATATTTGGGCAATTAAAGAATTCATTTTTGAGATATATAAAAAAAACTCTTATACTTCTTATGTAATGCCCTTCTTACACTAGAAAAACCCCAAATTTAACATTTTGGCCTTTACATACATTGTAACATAAAAAAGACTTGTTCAGCAAGAAACGAACTCAACTAAAGTTGTCTGTTTAAAAAGGGAACAACATCAATATCATAGTTCAAATAAACTCAATGACAAACTCTAATCCACATGGAAAAAGTGAAGTTGGAGTGCAAAATCGTATTTCTCTGGAATTGGTAGTTGATTGAAACAAAAGGTTACATATGCCCAAGTAAATGAACCGTCACAAAGAATGAAGAAAAAAATCCATTTCAAAAAAGTGGTATAAAATTAACCAAATTTGATACCCTGAATGTTTTATAGACCGCTACCGATTCCTCAACTTTTGGAGGATCAAGCCAATATCTAGGTCGATCTTTTAGGACGTTGTAAGAGTTAAAGATGAGACTTTTCCCCAAAGTAGAGCAGGGCCTTCCAACCTTTCAGAACCTAACATTTTAGGACTGTAAGACTAAGGTATACCTTTTAAAACAGTATACGAAGACCCTACCCCTTAGGACATTCAGACTTGGTTAAAACCAGTAACACCAACGCCTAGCTTGAGCTCACTAGCCACATCCAAACCTCAAAGGAAGTGCCATTAGTCAAACTCACAGCTTCATTGCCTCTGTCACTATGGTGGTGGTGGCTCTAATTTATTAGAACCGGTAAAAATAATTGGCGCCACCAACTGGAGCGTGCAATAGTAGTAGGTATCAGTACCATGGTAACGACATGTGCCAGTATGACCATAGCAGTTTTGATTCGTAGCCTTTGTGTCTACGCCACGTGCATGATGAAAGGGACTGCCCCCCGTGGCACGCATGTTAATGGCTCGAATTCTGCTAGATGTGGAAATGGAAATTTATCAATCCATCCACCTGTATTATGTGATATTATTCCAAGCGATCTGTTATAAAAATTAGCTTTATCTTTGTGTTTAGTGAAATCATGAACTCACATTTCATGAAATTACTAGAATTTAGGCCTGCTAGGACGTGAAAATGCTCTAAAGGAGCGAAGTCGTTTGAACATATCCACTAGAAAGATCCCTGACTTTGGCATTTTAACTAGCATTGTGCATTTCTTTGGATTTGGATCTTAACAAATCCACGATGTTGAAAATAACAGCTCTAGGAACAGGGGCCACAGTAAACCATTTCTCATTTTTTCGTACCTTCAGACCCTCCACCCCATTGTGGAGCAAAACAATCAGTATATCTCCATTTGAATGTGGTTTGACGCCATTCACCAAATCTGGTTGAGGGCAAGGAAAGTAATAATTGATTCTAAGTTGGAGCAGGGGTTCTTTGATTAGGGTTTCGATATAATTTGGGTTCAGCCCTAAACCCTCTGACAAAAGACAATAGCGTATCAGAATGGATGTAATCTCATATCAGGGTTTCAATTATCACACAACATATATGTGTATAGAGTTGTAACTGTATGTGGAGGGTGTTTTGGGCCATTGCTCAATGAATTTGGACCACTATGGAGAAATATAATGAACAAGGGCATCGAACCAATCCAAGACTGTGTCATCAGAAATGTCAAAGAACCGGCCATAGCTTTCAAGCATATGAGTTCCAGGCCTCACAGGATATTGTTCCCGTTTCTCTTCAGGGGAAAGATCAAAAAAGTTCTGTGAAACTCGTTTCATAGTCTCTATCAATGACAAAGGTATGACATGATTTATTATCTTCAAAATAATTGAAAACCAATGAAATTACAAAATCTAAACAATAACGAAATTGGTTGGATGATCAACAGAGGAAAGGGAAAAAATAAAATGCCAAAACTGTGATCCCATACAAACCTGAAAGAAACCCCATTCCTGGGATGCCTGAGCTAATTGGCTCACATTCTTGGAGCATTTGTCGATGTCTTCCAAGCTTGCTAGGTTGATGATGCAAAGAGAGTGCTGGACTTGAAGAGGACGAATTGGCCTCAGATCAGATGGAAGGATGTAACGTGCAAGGACTTCCTTCATTTTCCTTTCATGGAGTGTCTGCACAAGATCAATGGGTCTTTTAAGACCCTAGCGTGCACAAATGTCCTTCTTGTGAGCATTCTGGTGTCCTCCATGTTCGGTGCCATAAACTCCACAAAAAATTCAAACACATTTCCTGAAATTTTGGCGTAAAAGACTTCAGTGTGCACAGATGTGAAGTGGAGAGCAGAAAGGTGGCTTAAAAATATATCCATAGATGTCAAATAAATATGAGAAGTGTAGACGGTCGAACTGATACAAAAGAAGTCCTATCGGCCTAATTATCGTGCAAACGTAATGGATGATTCTTTTTTTTGGGGACAACAGTCAACTTTTAGTTGTTTAGAGAGGCAATTAGTATGTGACGATAACCACGACAGTGGGACCTTTGCAAGTTTCACACGCAGTTGACACTGGAAAGAGCCCAGCATGATGCGACCTCAGCTCAGGCTACAATGCTTGTTAAGCATATAAATGGTCTTGGATGTCAGACTTAAAGCTTTGGTTCGACGGTGATAACCAACAGGCACAACCCATCAGGAACAATCCCATCACTTGGAAAATACTACAGCGAGCCACAAATCAACCACCTTGGGGAGGCTGTGGTGTGGCCTTCATCGAACAAGCCTATCTAGCCACATGGTTCTTGTAATGCCACGTCATCCACTGTGGTTTGTGTTTGGGAAAGCTATACATAATAGCTAAGTCAATGAGCTTTTCGTTCATCGATTTAATCAATAGGGGATTTCTAATTTCGTCAAAAATTATCATTATAATTTACTAAATCTAATTTTATTTAATTTGTAATGAAGGTATCCAAAATAATGATTAATGTATTTATTTACTACATATATTTTGAAATAAGATTTACTCCTTCTACATCTATACTTAATATTGTATTTAAAAATCTAAAAAAAATACAATGTTTATTTATATTAATAAAGCAAAAAAACTCAATAAATATCATTCATGATTTTCTCTATATATCTAATTTATTGAAAATAAAATATGATATTATTATTATCATTATTTACTATATTTATTACTTATAACAAATATAAAAATATAACAATATGTTGAAATTTTGATCTGATACCATATGTAACAACCCCAAAAAGTAAAATATGTATCTAATTAGAACAATTATGTGATTTACAATCAACACACTATTATTCAATTAATTAACATAGAATTTTTTAGAAATATGAGCAAAGGCAACTTACATGTAGCGATGATATTCCTTACTTGCATTTTCGAATTTGAACGTTATTTGAATGTCACTAACCGCAACAAAGTTTTAGGGACGACTCTCCACCCAACCATAGGCTCAGCTGCACATAATCTTTCTACAATTGGTCACCCCTGAGCCCTCAATCAACATAACACTGCTAGGGAATCCTTTGTCTTACAACACTCTTCTCCCCAGAGAATGGGAGAAGGAATAATGAATCTCATTTTCCTCTTTGTCTATTAAATAGACCAAACAATAGAAAGGGGACCGCATGCACATATTCCATGTGTCAACATGCAACTTTGTAATTTCTTATTTTAAGTTTTAATTAATTTAATAATATTTTAAATATAATTCTTTATTTGATATTATTTATTTAACTTTTTTATAACTTTACTTATTTTTATAGTTTTCTAATTTAAAATCTTCTTATTTATTTTTTTTTATTAATTATTTAGAATCTATATGTTATTTAATTCTTTTATTTATTTATTAATTATAATATTTTTCTTCATATTTATTATTTATTTACTATTATTATCGTTTCCGATTTTAATGTTTATCGTTTATTTGCTTAATATTTTAATATTATAATATGTTATATGATTTATTATTTATTATGTATTATTTTTAGTATCATTACCGGGCATTACACATATATAGAACCTGTTATCACTCAGTATTTTCTCAAGGTTAAAGAAAAAAATCACCAAGGTAACTACAAACCACTTTTGGAGATCATGACCTAGCCTTCCTGATGCTCAGAGAGGGATCTCTCTTTATAATTTAACTTTGTTTTAGTTATGTGATTTTAGGCCAGTTATGAATGTTCAAGAGGTTTTTGATTTGTATTTGAGATTGGGTGGTGGGATTTGCTTAGACATATGGATAAAATGATGTATTTTAGACCACTGGGCTATGGAGTCAAACAATAAGGAAGCAAAACTGGATTAACTCACTAAAGGGAACTTTCAAAGGGAAAGATAGCAAAGTGTTTTTCAGATCTTTGAGACAGAGGGGTGAAAGGGTTTCACTCGGGGTGAGAGAGCAATTAAGGGTTCTCAGACCTGGATAATGAATGAGGAATGAAGGGGTAATCAAAATCAAAGGGCAATTAAGAATCCTTTAACCTGGATATTCATGAAATCAATCTAAACCAAAGAGAAATTAAAATTTCTTTAATTTAAATATTAGAAGAAAACATTCAAATGTATAACTGTTAAGACAGAGTGTAATTAAACAAGTTCTGAAATATTATTCTAGTTATAACATTTAGATTGAGAAGAACATTAAAGATTATGAATAACTTGAGAAAAATTACAACAAAACATGAGAATACTTGTCTGAAATTCGCTTAACTCATGAATCCATTGAAATGTCTGATCTTTATTCATCAATACAGCTTATTGGCTCAACAAATGATACAATAACCTTCTGGGTCTTCTGATAAAAAAGTCTATAGAAATGTCTAATAGAATCCACACAAAGTACTTCAAATGAAGAAGTATTTATACAAATTCTAAACTGAAATATCTTGAAAAAATATCAAGACTGGTTTTACAAATATCTCAAACTGTTTTACATTAATAGAACTTAAATAAAAGACACTCAAAACTAATGAATCTATTTGGCACTATATTTATGGATTGATGGTGACAAAGAAGAGAAATTCAAATTTGATAACAACTCTTGATTGATGATGAGGCTTCCAAGTCACTAACTACCTCATTCCTTTGTGAATTCTGCCCCAGAAATAAATTCTGCAAACTTAGGGTCCAATGATACCTTTGTATATCTCAATCCAAGATAAATATGTATGTACGTTTTAACCCCATACAGAAATTACCTACATACGAACTCTAAAACACATAAAATAAACAATGCGAGTAAATAACACATAAAACACATATACACAGAGATTTTCCCCTGGATCCCAAAACTGGGACTACCAGCTTGATTTTTGTTACAATACATATTTATACATGTCAAAGCATCCAATACCATGGATTGAAAGCCATTGTGTCCAAAAAACATGTGCGAAAATCACGCACAAAACCATAGGTGGGTCCACCCAACCTAACATAGGGTCCAAAACCAAAAATTTTCGGGGCGCTGCCCCGGACCCCATAAAGTGGGGTTACAAGTAGGCCTCAAACCCCCTGTGAGCCCCCTCCCCTCCCCCCGCTACACAATCGACGCAACGAAGGGGGTGTTCTGCCCCCCCTCTAACCCCTTGGTAAACTACGTGGGCTAGTCGTGAAAAGAATATAACACAACCCCACATTCTCCCACTTGTTGTTTTCTTTCCACAAGGGGCCACAAGAGAGCTTAGTCATTTCTCCAACCCTGAAACACCCATTGTCTCTCTACACCAAGAGAACTTCTCAGAGCTCACAAATTTTGTCAATGCATCTACAGTATTCTTTAAAGTGTCCACCTTTACCAACAACACCTTTTTGTCTTCTATCATATCCCTCACAAAGTGATACTGAACATCAATGTGCTTTGTCTTTGAATGATATGCGGGGTTCTTTGCCAAGAAAATTGCACTTTAGCTGTCACATTCAATCCTTATAGCCACCTGTAATAACCCCATACTTGAACACAATCTCTGAAACCAAATTGCTTCCTTGCTTGCATGAGTGGATGCCATGTATTATGTCTCTATAGTTGATAGTGCCACTATAGATTGTTTCTTACTCATCCAACTGACTACACCTCCAAATAGGTTAAACACATACCCACTTGTAGATCTTCTCTTATCCTGATCTCCAGCCTAGTCTGCATCAACAAAGCCACGAATATCCAACACTCTGTCCAATATTGATCTTCCTTGGTAGCACAAACCATAATCACTATTGCCACGCAAATACCGGAAAACCTGCTTCATTGCCATCCAATGCTCCTTCCCTGGTTTTGACATAAACCTGCTCAATACTCTCACTGCATGTGCAATGTCTGGTCTAATATATACCATTGCATATATCAGGCTGTCGACTGCACTTGCATATGGAACACGGGACATGTCCTCTTCCTCTTCTTGTGCCTTGGGACATTGTTCAACAGATAACCTCACACCTACAGGAATAGAACCTTCACCAGTTTACTATCTTGCATATTAAATAAACCTCTGCAGTATTGTCTCGACATACTTCCTCTGGTTTAACCAGAGCTTCCTCTTTGCCCGATCTCTTTTAATTTCCATGCCCAAAATATAGTTTGCAGCACCGAGATCTTTCATGTCGAATTTGGAGGACAATGGGTCTTCAAATCCTGGATAATTTCTTTGTCATTTCCAACCAGCAACATATCATCCACATACAAGACCAGATAAATAACACGGTCACCAATTAATTTAAAATACACATAGTGATCTTCTTTTCTTCTGGTGAAGCCAAGTCCCCGTATAAATGTATCAAATTTCTGATACCACATCCTTGGTGACTGTTTTAACCCATACAGAGACCTTCTTTAACTTGGATACTAGTTCTTTCTTACCCTTCACCGCAAAGCCTTCAGGTTGCTTCATGTAGATTTCCTCTTCCAAATCCCCGTGAAGAAATGCTTTCTTCACATCCATCTGTTCTACCTCAAAATCAAAAGCAGCAGCAACAGATAAAAGTAATCTAATAGAAGTTACCTTGGCAACAGGAGAAAAAATATCACCAAAATCAATTCCCGGCACCTCGGAATATCCTTTTGCTACCAACCGAGCTTTGTATTTCTCCACCTTCCCTTCTGCATTTGTCTTCTTCTTGAACACCCATTTGCTGCCAATGGGTTTCCTTCCAGCCGGCAACTCCACCAGATCCCAAGCCTCATTTTTGTGTAAAGATGCCATTTCATCAACCATGGCCTCTTCCAGAGTTTTCCATCCTCTGAATCCACTACTTCCTTCACAGTTCTGGGATCATCATCAGTAACAGACAAAGCAAAGTTTGAACAAAAAGCAGATGGACTATACCTTTCTGGCTGCCTTCCTTCTCGAACTGATCTTCTCACAGCCAGAGTTTGTGGCTCTTCATCTTCTGATTCCTCCTCTGTTGTAGAGTCTGATTCTTCCTCCTTTAGCTCAAACTCTATCTTCTTGGGTTCCTTTGGTTGGACTTCATGTTTAATAACATCTTTCACCTCTCTGAACACCAC
This sequence comes from Pinus taeda, assembly GCA_000404065.3. Lineage (NCBI taxonomy): Eukaryota > Viridiplantae > Streptophyta > Pinopsida > Pinales > Pinaceae > Pinus > Pinus taeda. The sequence goes on along the minus strand of APFE031707393.1, from coordinate 58,262 downwards.
ATCTCGATTGTACACAACCTTCCTTGTTGTTGGATTCCAAAGCTTATAACCCTTTAAACCATCCTTATACCTAATAAAGATGCACTTTTCATATTTACTATCCAACTTGGTATGTTTCTCCTTTGGAACATGTACATATGCATCACATCCAAATACCCTCAGATTTGAAAGAGAGGGTTTCTTACCAGTCCATACCTCTTGTGGAGTCTTATCCTCCAACGTTGATGAAGGTGACATGTTGACCAGATAACATGCAGTATCCAATGCCTCTGCCCAAAATTCTTGTCCTAACCCGGCACCATTGAGCATGCTTCTTGCCCTTTCCATCAACATCTTATTCATTCTTTCTGCAACTTCATTTGTTGAGGTGTATATGGAGTGGTCTTTTGTCGTGTTATACCACACTTCTTATAGAATTCTTCAAATTCCTTGCTACAAAACTCTCCACCATTATCTATCCTCGACACCTTTATCTTCTTCTTTGTCTCATTTTTCATGAGAGCCTTAAATTCTTTAAACCTGTCAAAGGCTTCAGATTTCTTCATAAGGAAATATATCCATGTATTCCTTGAGAATTCATCTATAAATGATACATAGTACACAGACTTACCCAGTTATGGAACCTTCACAGGTCCAAACACATCACTGTGCACAAGTTCTAATATCTTTTTCACCCTCTTACTACCAGAGGGGAAACTCACCCGATTCTGCTTCCCATATACACAATTTTGATAGAAATCAAAATCCAGAGAGCTATTACTCATACCTTCTATCATACCTTTACCATGAAGTATTCGAAGACCCTTCTCTCCAATATTTCCAAGCCTTTGATGCCGCAGCATGGTCTTCTCTCCAGAGACCACTAGATTTTCTGCTTCACTTTCAGGAACCACAGAACTATTGCACCCATCAA